>JAECUM010046136.1:0-32957 GCA_016617855.1 Megalonaias nervosa
TGAATTTAGCGTTAATTTTCCGGCTGCAATTCCAGCAAAGGAAATAGCGCTAGCACAATTACGAGTTTATCATAGTTGGCCAAATATCAGGTCAAAACCATTTGGTGGACAACAACCAAATAATTCACTGGTATTTGCGAATAAGAATAAACCGGATGGAACACCTGATTGGCAAGTTGTTGGAATTTCAACGGGCAGTTATCAAATAGAACAGATTAATGAAGAGTTCCAACGCAGAATTAAATCTATCACAGGGGAAGAATCCAAAATAGCGATTACTGCTTACGAACCAACACTATCAGCGGTGATTGAAATAAATTCTCTTGATTACCTCGTAGATATTTATCAGAGTTCGATCAGATCAGTGTTAGGATAGCCTGAAGTCGCACCTATTTATAATGGAGTTTCAGAACCAACTAAAAATGAATTTAAAACGAGTGAAGAAAAATTCATTAAAGACCCAGAATATCGAAATAAAGATCCATGGAATTTAATAGTATTTCAACGTGATCCAAACAACGATACATATTACTTTACCGATCTTGACAGTAAGAGGATCCCCAAGGTGGCTGGATCAACGTTCGTTTTCACAGGCGTCCGCCCATATTATCCTAGTTATTATGTCGATGAAAAATTTTCAAAAAGATTTATAGCTGCTCTTAAGCCTGAATACGATAAAATATTTAATGATTTAAGAAGTTTACTTATTTCATTATCTCAACATTATGATGATCGTGTAAAAAATCAAGTAATCGAAACAATAAAACACTTAAATGGGATCTTATTTGATTTATACATCGCCAGTCGAAGTATTATGGGTATTGTAATTGATACTGAATTTCCTCGCTCAGAACTTAGGAAAATATTTCTTGATCATTACAAAATAACAGAAAAAGATTTACAAAAATTTATTATACCAGATTTAAATAACGCTGAAATCAAGAAACCATTAAATGATCTTATTGAAGAATATTATCCGGGGGTAATTGAATCATGGAGAAAAATAGCCCCACCACCGTCTATACTAAAACATAATAACAACCCTTTTGGTGCCGGATGTCATATATCGTCAGGCATTGTAAACATAACAACAACAATTGCAGTCAATCTGGTATGCGATATTATTGAAGGTAGCTATCAGGTAGATCTTTCTAAGTCTAACCAGGCCCAGCAAGGGTACATATTATACAGTTTCAGTCCATTAGCCCCACCAGGTTGGTTAATTGTATCAGAGCCAATTAACCCCGTGTACCTGCGAGTTCATAATCCGTTATTATCAAGGATACACTTTAAACTTACAGACCAAAGCAATCGCATTCTGGACACAAGAAATGAAGAACTAAATATAAATCTGTATGTGAAATCATAACAAAAAAAAATATCCGGATGCATGGTGCTTGTCTATGATACATAATGGTTGGTATACAATACAGTATAGTATATACTTGTCAATATAACCTTGCCTGCGGTCTCATTCAATGCTAATAGGCAACTTTCCCTATGTGGCAACCAGTAACTGACAAAATAATAATACTGTATTCTTTGTTTACATAAAATCCGCGCACAAGATTTCTCATAGTGCACACAGGTAATCGAAATCTATTGTCTAGAAGGCTGTGGCTGCATAATTAGCTCTTATTGATTATTCCATAACGGCTGTGTATCTGTGTGGCCGATTACCGCGTAAAGTTATTTTAAGAATACGCTATGACTAAATCAATCTTCTTGGCATCGGCTTACGCACAGTGTTAATGCAGAATCATATATATTTTTTGGAAACTAGAAATATAAAATCCCATTTTACACAGAAAACTGTGGTTTTTGTTAAGAACACTGTAGTTTTTAGGAAATAGGTTATTGGTAAACACATATTAACTTTTTAAGTATATATTTATATCAAGGTCCTATAGCTCAATTGATAGCGTGTTGAAACTCTCATCCGGGGGGGTCATGGTTCGAGACTCGTGAAAGACATATGTCTTCAGGAGGCGATTTTAGGCCAAGATTTATAATTTATTGGGGCTCCAGCCCCCCCCGTCTTCAGAGTACACCAATCCACTACGTCAACACGTGGTGGATTCACTTTTGTGAATCACCCATTGGTTGATCATTATGGGTTGGTGTGCTGGCATGAAGACGGCATTTCATCATATCACATCATCTCATCAAAAATATACAGCGGGGGGTGATATGAGGTCGTGACCTTGTGACTTCACTAAAGGGGTACCCCACACAAGGGCCATTCCAAAAGACACATCGTTAGACTAAAAATAAACCTAGGTTCCAGGTCACAAAGACCAATCAGCCTTTGAGTTTCTAGAGTTTCGGTTACGGATATTTAGGAATTCTTGTAAGGCAATAAACAGAATCTGGTTGGTCACTAAAATAAGACCTACATGTGTATAAACAACCCTCTGAGTTTCTAGAGTTTCGGTTACGGATATTTAGGAATTCTTTCGGGGGTAAACAAATAACACGTACAGACAGCCCTCTGAGCCTCTAAAGTTTCGGTTTCGGATATTTAGGGGTTCTCTTGGGGGTAAATGTCTAAACAAAGAACCTCATTAGGTTTATCTGATACAACTATGGAATGGTAGATCGAATATCACCTCGCGCTGTATATTTTTGTTTATTTTTATATTAAATATACACTCATTATATAATGAATTTTGAAAATATCAATGTCATTGTTTCTGCGATTAAAAAATTACAACATAACAGTATCAATGTATCTGACAATCTTAATGCTGAAAAGATTCTATGTGATTTTGACTCATTACAACAACGAAAGAACGAGAACAGATTCACGCTATCCGCCGATTATAAATTCATGAAAATTATCCAACAAGGAATGTTAAAGTCACTGGCAACTGTCACTGATGATCAGGTAAAGTTGTTTGTGCCTCTCTCAAACGCTATTGACAAAATCAAGCTAGAATTATCTCATGAATACGAACAAAAAAAAATTAAGAATTTTCGTATAAGACAGTTAAGAGAGCATTGTGAAAATACAAGTGAAAATACGAGTGAAAATGACAGCGATAATGATGGACCATTGACTGTGATAATAGCTAAACAAAATCCTTGGGAAAACTAACATATTCTGCCTAGTATAATGCAACCTACACACATGGATATTGACAAGTATATTGTATCAAAGAACCAACCATTATATTTCAGTAGGTATCATAGACAAGTACAATATTGCCCATGCTTGTTGTGCAAAGTTTTTCGTTGAGTTTGCTAGTTTTCGTTGGGTCAAAACCCCAGGAAGGTTAACGGGAATTAACATTAGGTTTTAAATTTGTTGATCAAAAACTGGTTTTTTCCAGTTCTTTTGCTCGTATTGTGTAGTTTTTTGCTATCAAATTACGATAAAAATCCAGAAAAAACCAGATTTTGATCGATAAATCAAAAACCTAATGTTAATTCCTGTTAACCTTCCTGGGGGTTTGACCTTCAGAATTTGTCAAACTCTGACTGATTTTCACTGATTTTTGGTCATTTTTCATGCAAAAAATGAGATTTTCGAACAAAAAACGCGGTTTTCAGAACAAAATCAACGAAATAAAAAAAAAAATTAAATAAAATTATTTTTATTTGCAGTACTTGAGATACATAACCAAATTCACTGAAATGTTTTTACAGTCAAAGGTATGGACAATCAGGATAGCTTTTGACATTAACTCGTATCTAGTATAAGCGGACAACTACGATATTTATCATTATGCTTGACGGAGCGCTTAATCATTTGGTAACATTAAAAATACGGTAGACTAAACGTATTGAAATCTTATTTTTTGTGCAAATCTTTTGGAAAAGGAAGATTTCTGTATATTTTCTGCCACGTATTGTACCGATCGTGGTACTATGTCAAAATATTTGGCAGCAGAATTAATTGACTTGAACATAATTTCTTCCCCAGATTCTGCATTCACTGATTTAACAGGTCTTGCAAATCGTGCGCCGCCAGTGTTTCCAAACTTACAGTTTTCACTTTGCGTGATAATACGTAGATTTCCAAGTGAGTTGTCAAGTTTATTGCCGTTGACGTGATCCACCACATGCCCATCTTTGATTAGTCCAAAATAACACTCGATCACAAATCTATGTGATCGATAATTTTTATTTCCTTTGGTATTAAACGCAAGATAACCAGTACTGGTAATACTACCGACTGGTTTTTTCAATCTGCAGTTTCTAATCACACCTTCTCGAGATGCTTCATAATTAGTAATGATTGGATGTGACACAAACTCATTTTGCTCCATTTATATACATAATACTATTTGTTTAAATCATTGTTTTGAAAATCTAGCGAGATAATCTTCTTCGGTCTTTATAGGAGAATCAGTGTTATATTTTTTATCGTAATATCGTTTCAACTCTCTGTATTTTTTACCACCGCATTGCGCACACAGGTGAGTCTTTCCTCGCACTCCAGCACTACACACAATACACGGTTTTGGTCCTAGACTCCCATTTCTGACGCATTGCATATGATAACTACAGTATTCATTCACACGTTCTGTTACACGGAGACATATAACCGATTTTTAACCAGTGGCAATGATTTGGTTGAATCATATACAACAGATTAAAGTTCAATTAAATATATATTTTGCCCTAATTATAATATGGAAGAATTATCCGTGATTGAACCCTACGCAACCAGATTCGATCTTGACAGACTACCCGAGTATAAATTTAGTATTTCGAAGCAAGATCTAGCTTTAACGAATGTGGATATAACTAAACGTATCCGTGAGGCCAAGAAGGAATTTCGTGACGATGGTGCAGTTCATGCATGGTCAACATTCAGAGTTGGAAATGTTTCTAATACGATGAATGACAAACGAGGAAGAGTAATCATTAACCACCTTGATAATCAAAAATATTTTATTTTAATAAAATTTATTGTAAATACAGAAGAAGATATTTGGATTATTCGTGACAAGCGCGATCCCGTCCGCGTGCAGTCAGGAAATAATATCTTCTTGAGTAATAAATCCAAACCAGGAATACTAACTGGTATAGATAAACCGTATTATGAGCGATCGTACCCTGTAACTGCGGTTGTCTATGGAATATTTCCGCTGAATAATAAACCTAATGTTGGGGATCTCAAACCGATGAGATTGTCATCCTTGACTTTGTCAAGGATAAACTGTGTAGCTGAGCGAGTTACAGAACACTTTACAAACGTGATACGTGGTAATGGTTTAACGGATTTAAGACGTAAAAAAATAAATGCATGGGCAGAGTCGGTTAAAGATACCGGAGCGTCTATCAGCGACGTTGCTGAGCTAGAGAAGAAATTAAGATTTCCAATAGCAGTAAAAACGTTAACCGGAGAGATTTTGTACAAACCGAAATATATAAAAAATGGAGCTCCGATAGATATTATTGATCATAACGCACACGCATGGACTGCTGCAGTAACAATATTTCCACGAGATAGAACGGTTAAATTTTATGATGGTGATATCTTTGATTTTATTAACAATATTAGTAAAACCGATCCCGTTTCTGTTTGGTTATTTCAGAGTTCGGAATATGATCATTACGATCAATTTGTACGACCTAACGGTGATATTTATCGTACAGAATCTCTCCATGAGGAAATGAAAAATCTTGCACTGAAATATACCTCTGATGATGTCATAGTTAGACAATTACTGAATAACTGTTTTACTGTTCCGTCAGTCGCTGCTCATTTCGCTCAGGAGAAAAATTCATGGAAAACGACACGATCGGAATTTCTTGAAGATGTCAAGAAAAGTTGCATAGAATATGGGCATGGTGGATTATGGAACACCAAATACGATTATAGTGATGTTATCTCGGTTGATATGATAGCGTGTTATCCTGGGAGTTTTCTTGGATATGGAACATGTTCTAAATACTTTAAGAGATTCGGACATCCTACACATGACATGACCAGGGTTGCAATAAACGGATCCTTACCAGATTTTGACTTAACAGGATTTGCTCACGTAGAATCATTCGAGTTTAGAGAGGGTCTCCATGCGATTACTTATATTTGGTTCGGAAGACATTTTTCAGAAAAATGTTGGGTTCCGATAGTACTATTGCGATATATGCTTGATGCTGGATTTTTAATATCGTTGAGAGTAACTGAAGCGATTATATCGTATAGTTCACAGAAGCAAGTTTGGTTACCAGAACCGGACAGATTTAATATCGATGATGCCAGGAAAGAATTCCCTGATATTGATGAAGATCATGTCATTAAAATAAGTAAATGCAGGAACGAGTACGATGAAAAACTTGCAAAAGATCTTGGTAGAAAGATAATTGGTAAGTTTACTCAAGGTGGTTCATACGATTATAAACGGCATTGTACAAGATTGATTATGGACGATGCTGAACTAGATTTTATAATCGCTGATACAACGGAGAAAAACACATTTATAAACCGATGTAATGCTTATTTATCAGATGGAACAAAACTAGGTACCATTGTGAGCTACCTTGATGGCGACTCACCACAATTTACTCATTTAAGATCTTCGATGTTAGCTTATGTTTCAATAAATCTATTGTCGATGATAAATAGATTTCCTCGTTACGCTGTTAGAGTTGCTACGGATTCATTTTGTATACACAAAAAACATAAGGATTTATTAAAACTCGGTAATGGTGAATGGGGGGTATGGAGGATAAAACAAGAAAATATACTTAGTTATTCTGAATCTGCCGACGTTGAAATCAAGGAAATATATTACAAAAATAATAATCAAATATCAAAGTCATTTGCACCATCCGTGCATGATCCTGTATCTAGACATAAGACCGTTTATCTTAATGTGTGTGGTGGTTCAGGTAAAACAACTCGTGCGATTAACTTATTTATGAATAATAACTCAGATATAATTGTTTTGACACCTACACATAAACTTGCTAGAGAAATAAAGCAACGAGGAGTAAAATCATGTACATATCATAGTTTCTTTAGATGGTGCGGAGATACATGGACTCCATCGCGGATGGGTGAAAAATATATACCTAAGTATATTATATGGGACGAGATATGCACGGTGTCGTTAGAAACACTAAAAACATTTCTTGATTGGTTGTTATTGAAGAATACTGCTGTGATTATGTGTGGTGATCATGGTCAACCACCACCCTTTGTTGGGCAGTCTCCACATGAATGGTTAAAGAATAACGTAGATTATTATGAAGATATACATGATGACCATAGAGCTATTGATGAACCGCTGAAAGAACTTAAAAGATTAATCAGACTTCAGCCAGATCAAATACAATGCGAGATTCTGCGTAAAGTAATTGCAGAAACTTCTATGAATGAATTTTGGACTTTATGGAGGCCTGCTGATTTGATAGTCGCAAGTAGAAAGACAGTTTGTGATGAACTGCAATAGAAATTATTTCGTTACATAAAGAAAAGTTTCCGGATCTACCCGTACCTTTGTGTTATCGCCCAGCAGATACTCGACTACAAAATATTGAAGTTGAAATACCAGGTGCCTTGGTTCCACCAAGGGTACAGAATCTTGTCTTGAATGATATCGTGTTGGTTGCTGTTGATGTTGTCGAGAGCGCGTTAAACATGGATAAATCGCCATGGACGTTAGGATACGCTATAACAATTCACTCGTCGCAGGGATTAACTATTACTGATACTAGAATCTGGATTGTAGATGATCATATTGAGTGGTCAAATTTAGTCTATCTCGCCGTATCTCGAGTCAGGAAAATATCGCAACTACATAGGGTTATTGTAGATTACGTAATAACTGAAGAAATCACTAACAATGTCAATATCAATAAAAAATTAGTCAGCTATAAGCAGTATGACAAAAAAAATAAGCGTGACTTTGATCTTCATGCTGAATTTATTATAACACTAAAACAACTACAGAATAATCATTGCGCAAGTTGCAACTGTAATATGTCACAGCAGTGTTTTAATCCAAGACAATTTACCGTAGACAGAATTAATAGTGATCTGGTCATACATGTGATAATGTGATGCCGACCTGTCTTGAGTGTAATCGACGTCGAGGCTCTGGACGTTTACAAAACTGAGCTTGGTGGTAATTGCGTATCCTCAGGAATTACTTGCAATTGTTCACGTACAAATCCACGTTGAGGAGCTGTAGAATCTAGTCTGTAGATTGGAGGTCTACCAGTGGATCTTACCACGCTAGAAATTTTATGTGTAGTCACGCTCCAGATAGGATCGGTTGCTCTTTTTTACCACCTTCAAGTTCGCCAGGTTCATATAAATATCTAACTGTAACATTACCTAATACTGGTTGAGAGAAAGATTCATGTCGTCCGTAACCATTGGGTATATATTTTTTTTTGATCGCATTAGAAGGTTTCATGGAAGCTGCACGAGTAATTTCATTATTCAACGCAGCTATCACACTCGGTAATCTTGCAACCCATTCACGAGATCTATCCTTAAAGTCAGCGGATATTTCCCTTGCATATTGGTATCCAAATAACCGCTCAGCAAGTGTTCTATTAAATCGTTCAACGATTGCCTGATCACGATGAATTTCAGTATGTCCTCGTCTGATTTTAACGTTGTGCTTGTTCATCAACGATGATACCGCACCAAGAAATTCTTTACCAGGATCAACTTGTAATAACTGTGGCCATTGCAGACCACCACGTTGATAAATGCGCTCAAACGCAGATGCAACTTCAGATGCTGTCTTTGTTGATAATGGCTCCGCTTCTTTGTATCTACTCGCAACATCAACGACAGTTAACGCATATCTATACGTGTATTGACGTCTACGTGTTTTAATGGTATCGTGTGGTAAAAATAAAATATCTGCTTGATGAACTTCATTAGGAACGCTAACATCAAAATGCGCGTACTGAATTCTTTTAGGTGGACTCAGGAAGATTTGCCATATTGCCTGTCGTGCTAACCATGATGCAGCAACATCACGTGAAACTTTTGCTGCTTCGGCGAGTTTACTAATCGCTGCTTTACCTCTCCAATACCCTCTCGGGGAATAATAAACAGATTTCATTATGATAGTTATATAATTTAATTGCCAGCCTCTAGCACTAGTTTACCTTTCATAGCAGTTTTTACTAGAAAACTAGCGAATTTATCTCTGAGAGATTTATTAGGTATAGAATTTAATGCGTGAATCAATTTCACATCTGCGAGATGTCGTTGTTGCAAATCTTTACTTTTATACGCGACATCATGAACGTGACACGCTTGATCAATTTCGTTTATTGGATACTCTCCTCCTGGTTTTGGTTGATCTCGTTCGTCAAGTCGGATATCAAGTCGAGTTCCTGGACCACAATAATTATATCCGGGTAAATGTTTCTCACCAGGGTATTTAGCCCATGGAGTTCCTGGTAATTTTCCTAATAAAGCTGCGATATCACCACCCTTGATATTCATCAAGGACGAAATAAATTTATATTTCTTGGTGCCACATTTCACACACTTACCTGTAAGTACGCGTCTTGTATTTGTTGTTGTTATTGTCGTTAATTCAGCAGTATGTGTAGGTGCTCTGCATCGAACACAATATAGACTCATATTATTTATTATATGGATATAATTGACTTTTCTGCGACAAGAAAACAAGAACCAGTAAAGCACCATCCAGCATTACCAAATTCTATCAGAATGATTATAATAGGTCCATCTGGAAGTGGAAAGACGCAATTACTGCTTAATCTGATAATGAGATGGCTGAAGTGGGATAAATTGTATTTAATAGCGCCATCTGTAGATGATCAGCGATGTTACGAAGTACTTAAAGATTTTAATGAAAATGCAAAATTGTTGCATGAAGACAGTGAAGTCATAGACTTTATTACTGATATTGATGAAGCGCCATCCATAGATGATCTGGATGGATTCATTAATAACCTCGTGGTATACGATGATGTCATGCTGGACAAACAATCCAATCCAGCTCGGATATTTTCACGAGGCCGTCACAAAAACACAGACGTTATTTATGTTACACAGCGTTATACACAAATTCCAAAAGTGATCAGGGATAACTGTAACATTTTAGTTCTGTTCAACGGAGTTGATAATCATATGCTGCAAAATATTTATTATCCTTGGTGTTCTGGGGACATGGATATGAACAAATTTAAAAATTTCTTTTCAAAAGCACAAGCTGCTCCCTTTGGTTTTGTAACAATAAATTTACATGATCCGAGGTCAAGATATCGTAACGGACTTGATACAATTTTTGGATAAAAACCATAGCAGCAGGAAGGGTGAACGACATACGCGTAGTGATCAGCACGTGAAAAAATCGGAAAAAAATCTGGTCAATTAGAGAAGTTTTTACTGTTAAGGCAAACATTTTTTTTTCAGCCTTCGTAGGAACCCTTAAATTTCAAAAATAAGGTCTCTACAAAGTTGTAGGGTTCACCCTTCCTGCTGCTCTAGCCAAGCTGAACGAAGCTTATGTGAGTTTACATCGTGTCAGACTAAACCTGATACCGAAGCCTGAAGAGATAGAGAATGTCAGGATGTTATCAACAGCCCAAGACCTGATAAAAGAGGTCTTCAGAGAGGAAATCAAGAAAGAACAAGAAGAATGGACAGAGAAGTACAGACTTCAGAAGCAGAGAGAACAGCAACAACACCAACAGGAGAAGCAACAGCAGCAAGAACCAGACAGAGGTTTTCTTGACTGTGGAGTAGACACCAAGGAGAGTTCTCATTCTCTTTCCGCAGAAGCAGGCCGTATCGTATAGGAAAGCCTGGCGCCAGAAGGGGACGGAATCTTAGACAGTACAAAATATTGCCATCACTCCCCGTTAACAAAAAAGCAGCCCTTTTCAGGGCTTCTCCAATACTCTCGAAAAGAGTTACTAATTCAAATTGCCAAAAAAAAGAAAAATATGTGTGTTTGTGTCTTTAAAAAATAAATAGAAGTGTGTCTATAAGCACTTCGTTTCTTTCGTTAGTAAAAAAATCCACCCTTTGTTTCTCTGTCTTGTCTGATAATGTATGTCTGTGTTTGTAAGTAAAAAAGCCAACGTGAGTGTTTACTTTAGGTCCGCGCTTTTAATGTTTTGTTTTTGGTTGTGGTAAATTTGGTGAAAGGGGATGTTTACCTTCGCGTCCGTCCTTCAAGTATATAAACAGAGCGCTCGTCAGTCTGGCTACCCATTGTTGACGTATCAACACTGAAGATGAGCAGCAGAATTGTTAAGCTTTTAGAACTTCAAATGCATCTGGAGTATGACAGACGTCTCCTGGACGAGCTGGCTATGGAGGCCGTTGCAGGAGAAGCCAGGTTGAAAGAAGAGGAGGAAACAAAAAGAAGAAAGAAGAGGAAAGAAAAGAAAAAAGAGATCCCGCCTCACCTCATTATGAGACCTGTGTGTGAGATGAAGCCAATGATAAGTACACCTGCACAACCAGTACCACCTCCTCATCCACAGCCACAGCCACAACATCGTCAGCCACAGCCTCTACCAAGAGCCACTGTCCTCCAGACAGAAAACTGGGAGTAGGAAGCATTGGAGGAATTGGAGAGGCAGCGACAAGAGTGGGAGCCACAGAGACCTCATCACCCCCGGGTCTGGCATAGGAGAAGACAGAGGGAACAAATTTTCACTATCCCCCAAAGTGAAAACTGGGATGATGAGGCCATTCAAGCCCCGTCTGCGCCCAGAACCATACGCATTATTTGGGAGAATGACTGGAGCCGGCGATGCGTGTGTGGTGCCCACCCTGGGAGATGTCATCATTTACCAGGTTCATTTGGAGTTCTAAAAAGACAGCCCTTCTTAGGGCTAACCAGATATCTAGAAAGGAGACACTATTCAAGTTGCCCATTCGTATGAATGTAGAATAGTATGACTATAAACACTCACTCCTTTAAAGGGTGTGTGTGTGTGTGCGTGTGCGTGTGTGTGTATGTTTCTTCTCTTCCTTCGTTTGTGTGGATAGTATATATGGTATGTTTTATGCATTCGCGGTCGTTTGTGTGGATAGTAAATATTGTATGTGTTTTTTCTTTTCCCGTTTATGTGGATAGTATAATGTGTGTGTGTTTTATGCATTCGCGTTCGTTTGTGTGGATAGTATATATGTGGGTGCATTTTATGCATTCGCTTTCGTTTGTGTGGATAGTATAGTGTGTTTTTATCTTCTCTTCCCGTTGGTGTGGATAGTATAATGTGTGTGTGTTTTATGCGTTCGCGTTGGTTGGTGTGAATAGTAAATATGGTATGTTTTTTCTTCTCTTCCCGTTTGTGTGAATAGTATAATGTATGCGTTTTATGCGTTCGCGTTTGTTTGTGTGGATAGTATAATGTGTGTGTGTGTGTTTTATGCGTTTGCGTTTCGTTTGTGTGGATAGAAAATATGGTATGTTTTATGCGTTCGCGTTTGTTTGTGTGGATAGTAGATAATACGTGAAGTGAGTGTAAGGGATGTTTTCGTTCACGTCCGTGCTTGACGTATATAACGCGGAACTCTCGTCAGTCTGGCTTCTCGCGTTGACTAGTCAACACAAGATGGAATTGTTTAACCAGTTAAAATACAGTTGGTTCTGGATGGTGGATGGAGCCTACGTGGTGGAAAGGCTAGAACAGGAATGGAGCTATCCAATCACTAAAGACTTTGTGACCAGTCAAGTCACTAGCTTAAAAGTAGCCAGGGATCTGGTGCAAGGCATGATAGAAGAGGAGGTGGAGAAGTTAAGAGGCTTCATCCATCGTAAATATGTGAGAGTGGGGAAATTGAAGGACGTACTTGATCATGTCATCCAAGTGAAGTGCTTTTTGGAAGACCAAGCAAATTTTACGGAGAGGTGTTTTGTCCTGTGGGGATTAGAGAAATTAAGGAAATCTGAAGTCCTAACGAGAAAAGTGATGAAAGAAGAGGTAAAGAAAATCAAAGACACATGGGAAAAAGAGAGAAAGAAGAAGGAAAACAGAACGAGAAAAGAGGAGTTTGAAAGACTAAATCAAAACTGGATGAAGGTACAGGAAACATTTAGAGACATGGGACATCCTGACTGGATTCCAGATGAAGAAAAGAAAAAGAAGAAGAAAGGAATTATTGGAAAAGTGAAGAGCTGGTGGAGAAAATGGAGAAAATAGAAGAGGAACCCAAAGGTCCTTTTCAGGGCCACTTCCTATGCCTCGAAAAGATATTTATTCTCACTTTGCCTATATATGTGTTATCTATGTGTTTATCTATGTATATGTCTCTCTATTGTATTTGTCCCTACCTAGAGTAACTGCGCGTATTCAGGTCAGTCACATGTAACATTGTTGCAATTGTCCAGTTCCGTGACGTCACCCTACCTGTTCCATTCCTGTTGTCGCTATACAAAATTCCCATTGTCCCTATATAGGCTCAGGGTGTTCCATTTGTCCCTATAAATCTTGTCCCTATACAGGCCCAGGGGTGTCTGTAATGTATTTTCCCATTGTCCTCCTATCGCCCCCATATACTACTCTCAATGTACAGTAGTGCAGCATAAATTAACTTGTGCGACTCTTTTATATTACATGCGTTTTTGTTTTGTGATTGTGAATTTTGTGAAGAAAGAGAACAAAAATAGCAAAACATCGTTAGTTTACAGTATATGACGTGACACTGATATAATAGTCATTTGATAAGACTGAAGCATTAATGTTTGCTCACAAATGTTTTAATCAATCTGAAGAAATGATTTGAAGCATAGGAAACAACTTGTCTCAAAAACACCCAATAGCCTTATCATTCCTTATTAAAAGCTGCTGTCCATTCTGGAATAAATGTAACTTAACAGGTGAGAAGAATTTCTCAGTTTGCACAAATTATTGCGTGCCTGAACAAAATAGTTTAAAGTTTCTTTTAAACTTCAATTGGCCATAAAGACAAGATTATGTATCAAGTAAAGCTATGTTTAAAGCGATAAATAGAACAAAAATATTCCTGGTTTTGTCTTATATTTTTCAGTGTTTACTTATATATACCTTAGACACATTATTTGCCATCGTTGTGACCAATCACAGGAATATTTATTTCGCCATTGTCTTTGTCAGATTTTTGTCAGTAAGTTGGCAGGTTGTGTACTTGACAAAAATTGATATTGATTGTTCTCTTTAAGAATAATGGTTAAATTGGAATGCAGTCTGGAGTAAATTGTTAATCCTTTAAAAGCCCCTATGCTACTCTGTCCGCAATTTGTCATATTTAAAAGGGTAAGAATATGTTGATGGACAAGCTGTTGCAGTACTATCTTCGTTAACAAAATGTCAAAGATAGATCACATTTTGCGATATAGTGTCAAGGACTTTATTAAAATAACAAAGCATTTTCATTATCGATTAAAATATAATTTATAGTCATTTTAACGTAAGCATAAAACCGAAATGATCCAAAGTTCGAATGTAAAGAATAAATATTGTCAAAATGTTTACATCCGTCTTTTAAGAGAAGGTTTAGCAATCGTTTCTAATTAATTTTAAGGACTTTGTCTCATAAGTACGAAATGTCAGAAAACCTGCACTTCTAAGATGCTAGATTGGAATGATACAGCAGGAAAATATATGGATGTCGCAGTAAAATGGCACAATCAGTGCTGTGGTCATAAAAAGAAACATAAATCAAAGAAAGAAAACAAAAACATTTTTTCTTTTCTTTTCTTTATTTTCTATTATGTGAATGAAAACATACATTGACAAAGAAAATCCAAAAGTAACAAGAACAAAATTAAGGAAACAAAAATATGTAATATGTTATAGGTCTTCTATCGAATCCCTTTAACCAGTTATAAGTACACCAAGTGATCTTACATATATGCTATCTAAACTGAATTTTAACAGATACACTAATTCGTTTAAACAATATCTATTGGAAACTGATAATGTTGGAAAAGGAAAATAATTTTTTATAACTGAAAATTTGTTTGAATTTTTGGAATAGGAACACAAGATGATAGATGTCCACATCGCGGATCATGCTGCATTGAATGTAAAGTGCATTAAGTCCGTTACAAGAGTTAAAATAACGAGGTACATATATGCGAACATGCTTATTAAATTCAATGATGAGGAAATATAATACTCTCGGGAAACTTACTTAAATTGTTTTGTACCGGTAAAATCATTTCGGACACAAAATGTTATGTCACACTGCAAGCAATCCAATATAAAGTATGCAGATGGGAGGCTCTGCTGTGAACCAAATGCTCTACGCATCAATTTAAAGTTGCATGTCCTATGTTTTGTGAATTCCAAGGCATCATTCTTTATGGACACAAAATGTACGGTGTAATTCATCGAAATAAAAGTAGCTGAGCACATTTGACCATGGGTCAGTTTGCACCTGAAACAAACCCACACTCAATATATACTGAAAATTTACAAGAGTATTAATAACATTGTAATATCTTACAATGAGTTGGATAAAACTGCGAAATTGGTGCTTAGAGAACAAAGACCTAAACTTGCAAAATCCAGTTATGTGAGAGAAAGATAACCTTCTTCATCGAAAACCTAAAGACATTTGAGCATATGTCATCAACCCGAACGGCAGTCATCTCCCAAGAATACGCTGGGAAACCATCAACTTTACCAACTACCAATGTGAAGAATATTTTGATTCCTACAGATTACCCCCTTTCGACTGCAAATGATGTAGCCCCTCAGTTTAATAATGTGATATTGCAATGATCTGAGTCCTTGGTGTATAGGCAATAGTATATGTAGTTTCTGTATCGGCGCAGCCTTGAATCCCCATTTGATCATTAATCTATTCATTTATCGAGAACCATGAAACGATAAAAATGTGCTTTAGTGACCGTTATTGGTATAAATATTCTTTAACCTTAAAAATCACGGTGTCCATTGAAGACAAAAGAAACTGTTCTTGGTCATTTAGTTCTTGACATTAACACACTTAAACATGCATTTATATTTACTCGTTCGGTTCTAATTGACAGTTTTACGCGAAGAGATAGCGACTGGCCCTAATGACCACTCTGTTGGTTCAGGACTGAGTTAGTGGGGTTTATACAAAAAAAATGCTGATGTTATAAATATTGTGTTGGTCAGAGTGCAGTTTTAAAACATATTTGACATACACATTCTTTCTGCCCCTGTCGACTTTAGAAGTTTTAACGGGGACGTTTTCTTTGAAGCTCGTGTCTCAACGCTTACAAGTGTTTTCCTTATTGTCCGTGCCCTTCATATTTGACTGCTGTGTTTGTCAGTCTTTCCTTTCAGTCTTCGGCGAAGATAGTTGCAAGCAGAATCGTAGAAACAAGATGACCAGAGATGGAGATGCTAATTCCGCTTTACGCCCTGAATGCTAATAGGGGACTAAATGCCCAAACAGCCACATGATGGAGCCTGAGAATCCAAGCAAAAACGTACCACACTTTTGCTAATTTGGGAAGAAAACATAAATATTAGGAGAATTGTATCTCAGAGAAGATTGGTACCGAGATGACCCCGAAAGGCGCAAGAAGGGAAAAGCATAACGCCACCTCATACTATGCCACGTCACCAGTTACGCACTAACATCGGTTTTACCACTATCCCGCCTCAAAAGACACCGTCACTAAGTGAACTGCTGACCGTAAATACAACTATAAGGGTTGGCATTGACTCACACAAAGCCTTACTAACATCAACAATTTTACCGAGCCATATACCATCTAATAGTGAGGCACATCTTGCCAAAACGGTACAGTCTTATTGTAAGCTGAAAGAAGAGACGTGGATTAAGGCAATTAAGGACACCCTGACTGAGAATATAGCAACAACTCCACGGAAATTAACTACACCCAATGCATTCTTAGGGGATATGGGTTTACCACTTGCAGCAATACCAATAAAATCACAACCTAAAACAATTACTACACCCACCACTGTTGAATCATCAGTATCGTAAAAGCCTACAACAACTCTAATGCTCTGTGAAGATATACATAAAACAACAACGACACCTACCATTGTCATACAGACTGCAGTTGCAATCTTTCAGAGTACTACCATAGCTGAGAAAATAATTACTGTACTCTATATTGCCTCCATCAAACAACGGTTTCTCGATAATCTGGAAAAGGAAGAAAACCACAAACAAGAAGAGAGTGGACTAAACCCAAGCCGGATATGTATCAGCGAGCTGAAATAGTCAGCTGTATATTTGTCCAGATATAAATGTGGGGCTTAATGTACTTACTCAAAGATAGACCGGCGACTATCGAATTATATATATATATAACTTAATAATAACCAACCAACCAACATATACTATATATATATATATATATATATATATATATATATATATATATATATATATATATATATATATACTGAAGCCCTAAGAATAATTCAAGAAGCACGCAGAAAATGTTACCACGAGGGAAGCCTTAACAAGAAATTTTGGAAGAAATTTGAAGAATCCAAGAATGAGATCAACGATGTTAGCACCCTGGGACAATAGTTGTATGACAGTAAATTCTCAAGTGTGGCGCTGATGATCGACAAGTTACTTAAATAACATGGGGGCGAAGACCTTAACAATTCAATCCATCAACGCTTGGCCCGTCTGGTACTTGAAGACATTGTAGCATCACAAGACTATAATAATCGAATAAGAGCAAGACTGGTGGAGACAGATGAAATTCATTAGTTTTGAACCATTTATAAGAATGAACATTTTGCAACTATATTTGATTGTAATAATTGCACAGGTGGCTAACGCATCATTTGGCAGTAGGGAATGTCCATTAGCACAACTTGGCTAGATTTGACGAGTACGAGCGTGAGTTTCAGGACTCCGGCTGGCGCTTGGAGTCTTGTACCAACCCCCTCTGATACTTTCCTTAGCTAGGACTACCAAGGACGAGTTTGTGAGTCGTTTCCAACTCGTCTACTACCCAAATGCCCCGAAGAGCGAATACACTCGGACCCCGGGTGAAGCTATAAAGGGGTATTAATCCCCAATAAGCGTCTAAATGATCCAGATGTATCATGATGTGTCTGTGTGCTTCTATTCCTACTCATCGTATGTCCCATAGGATTTAATTGTCCCGGAAGCGGACATAATTAACAAGCACACTTTGTGTTTACAAACGCGTCACGGAAATGAAATACCCCGTCTATTAGGGATCAAACAGGTTGCAAATTCTCTACGGGCGCAAGCGACTTTAGTTCAAATATCGTATCGTAGACTTGCCTTTTAATGACCAAATTGCCTATGGTTTTAGATTTGGTCTTGAACCCAATTTTGATTATGCATTTAAATACAGTTTTGATCCATTTGCCAACCGTTCAGAAAATATTACTTCAAAATGATCAACTTAAAATATGAAAAATATTCCTTAGGTCACCTGGATTCTTTGTAATTGAGAATTGTATTTTCGGAAACATTATGCATATTTTTGTACACAAAAGTATAAATTTACTTAGATTGAAAAGTTAAAACTGACAACGGATAAGCTTGACCTTAACTACAAATGTGGCTTACACACAATTTGCAATTTTGGAACAACCTTATTTAGCCTCCTGGACAATCAAATAACAACAATGAGAGTAATAACATTAGAATAGCAATAATAATAGCAGGATCAGCAGTAGTTGTAGTCATTAGCACTAGTTATGGATGATATTTATTTTTCTCACTATACATACATACATATATATATATATATATATATATATATATATATATACTATATATATATATATATATATATATATATATATATATATATATATATATATATATATATATAGTTCCGTCTTATAGATATTATCTGTTGAAACCTATTCTCTCCTACAGAACAAAGGTTTCTGAGTTTGTTTCATATTGTGTCCATCATTGGCATATATACAATGCCACATGCACTTCCGACCATGCAGGATATTACAATTTAAAGCACATAAATATAATCTGATCATAATTTGTACTGATAATACGGAAATACATTTGGTTATGTTCAGTAAATATGGACTGATTTTCATTTAGCGGTGGATATTGTTCATTAGACGTTAAACATCATGCCATGTGATGGACGTTTGAGAACGTGTGATTCTTGAGACCATTTTCTACCTGCATTGTAATTTCGTAATCCGTTATTTTCAAACTTTGTCTCCTATGTATTCATCTAGAAATCTGAACAATATTTAAACTGATTAACCATATAGTTTCAG
The DNA here is from genome assembly GCA_016617855.1 of Megalonaias nervosa. Lineage (NCBI taxonomy): Eukaryota > Metazoa > Mollusca > Bivalvia > Unionida > Unionidae > Megalonaias > Megalonaias nervosa. The sequence goes on from JAECUM010046136.1 coordinate 19,174, forward strand.
TTATATAAAGAATATAATTTTTGTACCGAAACATTACTTTAGCAACCGCCGTTGAAAATACGGGCGATTATAAAATCCCTTCTCTGATATAGAATCATTCAGCTTTAGCTGGACTTTAACAACATATTCATCTGTAAATGGCGATATGTTCGTCTTATATACTTTAGTTTCCTTCATACCACTTGTTTTTGTCTCAGAAGGAAGGACTGTGCAAGGTATGATAGGAAGAAATATGTCCTTGTCGTGGACATATAATAATACAAAGAGGGATTCTATCAGTATTAGTCGTAACTCGAAACATCTTCTGATGGTGTGGCCACTTAAAAATCTTATTCTCTGGCTTGAAAAAGACGATCGATTGCATGTCTACGTGGTAAACTCTACCTATGAAACTTTGACAGTTACTGTTAACATTTCAAGGATTAGAGAACAAGATGCTGGGGTATACAAGCTTGAATGACGATGGGATTCGGAAGACTTCAACGACAGTGTTATTCTACAAATATATAGTATGTTGTGCAAATCTTATGGTTCATAAAATATACGTTAATTAAAACAGTGCAACCTCTCTTTATACTAGCCTTCTATAGATATATCAGTTTTAGGGTGTTAACAAAATGATAACTGTAAAAGAGATATAATACATAAATTGATACTGAGAGTTGAAACTTAAGACACGGACTGGATGACTGAAGGTAACTATTCATGTCAGGTGACAGATATATAAAAATGCACTATCTAATTTATGTGTACTCATTTATTTCTTATTTACCATTTTCCACATGAGTAGACCAATGTCATTTTGCTTTGTACAAACAAGAACGTTCCAAGACATATTTTAACCTTTCAGAACAACTGTATATTCCAACAACCCATAATCTGGTTAAATCTCTGCTGTTGTTTTATGAATTTAAACCATTGTAAATCAATCATATGGTTCAAATTGAACCGTAAATGTTAAATAAATATATACACTATATTATACATATACGGATGGTCTGCGAAACACTTCTATGCCAATTAATCAAATAAACATTTGCAGTATTTCAGCATTTAAAGCAACACATTTTCGTGTATTATTTTCCATAGGTTAAGCCATCCTTATTATGTGTAATGTTTTGCATTGTTTTCAGATGAATCAGCCTTACCTTGGATAACTATGGTTCGACATGTCAGCTGGGATTCGTCGATACAGTTACAGTGCAAATACCTACATATGTTCACAGGAAAGGTATCCTGGAGGTTGAATGGGTCTCTTATAGAAAGCCACCGTAGATATTCTCAAAACTACGCGCTTCTTTCAATTAAGAATTTAACAGCAGATGACAAGTACATTTACACATGTAATGAGTTAGAAGGTGGATTCGACAGTGATCCGTACAGATTAAACATCTGTAAGTATACTGGTCTTTTGTCCTATTGAATCAAATTATTTTATTTCATCTACTATATTCACAGGCCTGCGTGTATATTTTGAAATATATCATTTTAGCTGTACTAGTTACAGGAAATATCTAAGTATAACCTGTATCCGTGAAATTAACTTTTCGTGCAAGAATGTTCCACTATAAACAATACCACACTCATCTTATTACATAATATAGTATTACATTTCCTTTAGAGTGCCATATCAACAAGGACTGCGATTATAATAATGGCTATTTATAATGTTTAACATATTTCATGCCTGGATGGTACATACATACACCCACATATAAAATTATTTTAATATATATGCTATTTAGGACAATAGTGATTTTATAGAAGAATATCTTAGTGCCATTGTTATTTTCTTCTTGTTTCTGCTTTCTTACATTTTGAATTTGATTAATTTATCTTAATGCTAAAATCAAGATTTATTATCTCTGGTCTAGTGCAAGCTGGAAAGCAAACATGCTCTTCTTTGAACTTGTTCATACCTCCCTTGAGTAATAATATATCTGGATATAGAACATTACATTTATACTACGCTCGTCTCAAACATAATTCATTTGTCATGAAAGGAAAGATAAAAGTTGAAATGCTATATGTGTTATCTTGTCATTAAATGTAAATATATTCGAACGAATTCTACATATCATTTTTAGCTGGACCTAATGTTGTCAAGTTTGTGTCAAACGTCACTGTTGCAAAAGAACACGAAGGGTTACATTTATTCTGCAATACAGACTGTTATCCGACTTGTACTTGGAATTGGACACAACTGGAACTTTTATCAACTGCGAAGAAGGTTATCTCAGCAAATGATGAATTAAAAATAAATAATGTGACAAGAGAGGATGCTGGGAAGTATTCATGCAAAGTTTATAACATTATCACCGGAGCATCACTTGAAGGAGGGTTTACATATTTGGAAGTTGTGTGTAAGTGCAATAACGATACTGCTGCTGCTACTACTACTACTACTACTACTACTACTACTACTAATAATAATAATAATATTAATAATGAACATTATCCCCTATAGTGATTCTGGTTGAAATCTTGCAAAGCAAATGATTGTGTCCTTGATAATTCCTATACTATTTTCAAACAAAGACTTCAGAGCATCACCGTGTAGAGGTTTTGTCCCATACGGTGTGTATCGTGTATTTTAAAGGAAACTATAAACACTCAACATTTACATGGCATAAATATTAGCATATTTAAGGAACATTCTTATCATGGCAATTGCTGAAAACATCCGTCAATGGTGATTGTGTTTGCCATGACAGTATATCGTAAAATACATTCTTATCATGGCATGTACGAAAACATACGTCTCAGGTTATTTTGTTTGCCATGACAGTATATCGTACAACATTCTCCCAACAACGAAATGTAACATTTTGCCTCTGGCACCATGCATTACGGAAGACAATAGATTTGCGTTCTTTTCATTTTCGTTTTAGATGGTCCAGATGAAATATACACCAATGTATCTGACAATATAATTCAGGTGAATGAATCTGAGACCATATCTGTATTTTGTTACTCTGACTGTTTTCCGCCATGCCAGTTTGGTTGGATTGAGACAAATACAAACACTCCGATTCGCGGGGCAGAATTGAAGCTTGAGAGTGTGACAGTTGATATCAACTACACATGCTATGCGTCAAATCCAATGAATGCAAAAGCGTCTAATTCCGGAACAATATATATCAAAGTGAGACCAGGTATGCAATGTGTCTTTCAAAAATAAGATTATAGCTACTCTAATTAGATGTTTTAATTTGCATGCTGTAATTTTATTTTAATAAATGTAACCATGTTTACTGATTCATGCCTTTCGTTCTTTGAGAAAAAAGAATACAATATCTTCGCCATGACGCATTTCTGATGAAAACTGCTGCAAATATGTATAAGATACTCTCACACAGACACAAAACTTTCTCTATAGCAGTGAGAGGATTTTAAACATGAGTGGCACGTTCGCCTTTGATATATCGTCATGAAGACCGCCGAGGTGAAATTATTCGTTCATATACTTAAAAGTTTGATAAATGAACGAAGTATCATTTATTTATTTATTTATTTATTTGTTTCCATCTCGTGTTATAGTGGCGAGTAGTTATTTTCGTTATGCACACTACAGCCATCTTTCAGGATCAATTATACAACAGCTATTTTCTGATTTGTGATACCAATGAAACACATATAACGTACTGTTATATGTGCAGGCCTAAATGTGTTTGTTTCCTTTTCAGTTTTCATAAATTAATTCCATATTAATGTTAACGACACATCGTCTGAAATTTCACATAAGAACATGCCTACTTAGGTGTGCTATTTACTTTACTCTTTATACTCTTTATACTACAATGAAGACTATCAGTGAAATTAAATACATTGAACACTCCTGCTATGGTAGCATCTACAAGACAAAGCGGATCAACTACAAGGAACAACATAGTTAAACAAAGTCACCCCTGTACGCTAAACCGAACGTATAGGAGGCGGATGGTCGCTAAGCCATAGAAAACGACGTAAACGATTTCTCGCATAAGTTATGTTCAGACGGAGGGAGACACAAATAATCAAGTAGTATAGTAAACGATGTGGCAATATCTAATCCGTGGATAAAAGTTGCATTCCCTCAGTTCAAAATGTCGAAACGTTTAAGTCTTACTAATGAATATACACATTTGAAATCGGTGTGCTACAATACTGCAAACGTTCCGTTAGAATTGCATCGGTTGGAAGGAACGCAAAACAGATATTAGGTCCCAATCGCAATTCATTGATATGGTTGTGTTGTGTCCAGTTCATTAACTTTTCATGGATTATGTCAAATAGGCGTTTTAAATGCAGATTTCTATGAATTATATTTTGGCCACAAATTAGTTGGTATGTGACTTCATGAATGTACCTTAAGCATCATGTTTGGAAGGTATTCAGTTTGTGTTTTATTGTTGCTGAGGATGTCTAGTTCATAGGGCAATATAGCTGAATAGTCGATGTATTCCTGAGCATTTGGGTCGTCAGGATGCCTTTCTCATTTCTTTTGTTGTCGAAACAGCTGTCTAAACAGGTAAATATATTTACACTTTCAACTTGATTCCCATTAAAAATTATGTTCAATCAGTGCGTGTTCACGACGTAAATATTCGTTCCCCTTGCTACTGGTGTTTCTTCCCACTGTAGCTGAAGCTTGAGCTTGAAGTGATGATCGTGGCCCTTGTAGATTTTCTTTTTCTGTCTCGAATATTTCAATATTGTCTGCAAAGTCAAGATATGCAAGTCTTTCCTGGTTTTCCGAGCAAGTAGTCAGTAATTGCCTGTCTCACTAAATGGGGAGTGGTCATATGGTACATCGATGACTGAAGGGAATTAATATGCTTGTCCTGTTTCGGTCCTGATGTAGCATTTGGAGGCTTTTGTTTAAGTCAATGACGAATGCATACGAATCTGTACACATACCTTAATGGTGGATTACAAACAGTTTATAAGTTATGAAATATGATCCAGTGTCAAGATCAAACGGAGAAACATGGCCTAATGTTGAAGTATACATCACCTTAGTATTAGTATACATGTGGCAATAGGGTGGGCATCTTAATATTTTTGACCTATGACCTGGGACCAGGGCCCATCAGATCATTGTAAAATAGAAGGCTATGACACGAGGCAATGTCGATTTCAGACAGGTATCTTTTCGCATATGCTATCTTGTAATACAGATATATTCATCATAGTAAATATGCTCTTAATTCTAACGAAATATGTAGAACTTAGGATATTTCTTAAGCTTCATCACCTTTAGTCCAGTTGAGTGCATTTCACTTTTATAAACAAAACAAATCTAATGCCCATTCCAAGCATAAGATTACCAGAACGTTTGGAGTTATTTGTTCCCAAAACAGAAAGTTGTTTTTATTTGAGTCACATTTTCCGCCACAACCGACGTCGATGGATGCCCAGTGTATCATACACTTTCTCTACTATTTGTACTTTGTTTATCAAAATCGAGTGTCCTGGGAACTTGTGTTTCTAAAATATTACTTGGTCATCGCAAAGTCCATTTCCTGAAAACGTTTTAACAATGGAAGTGTAAAGTATCTAATGTACTGAGTTTTATCATGCATTATATCATTACGTGATTCATATTTCGTTTTACAGGCGTAAGTGTTTTTACGACAACGACATTAACTCCAGGAAACAACACTGGTTCGTACTAATTTTTTCCCACGTATTTTCATAATGTATTTTCAATTAACTCTGTATTGGTTATTGTACGGCATTTTCATTAATATATTCATTCAATTTATTGTGTGATAAACGGGAACACAATAATAGATGACCTTCCTTATAAAGAACATTCAGATACGTGTATAATATATGTATAATTCTTTAAATGCTCTTACAGTCATGAATAATTAAGACATACTATAGAAAAAGGATGAGAGAGAGTATTAATTCAAGGATAAGTTTATTCTTCTTTTACACATTATTTGTACAATGATTTAGATACAAGATTTATTCATCTTTCATGCTTGATTATACCGGCCACACCGGAATAATATACTCTTCGGTAGGTTTGACACAGATAATTATGTATCAGCATAGCTTTAGTTTCGGTCTTTTGTAGAAGAAAGGAAGCAACAAAACTCCCAAAATTATTACCTTACCTAGATTCCGATATCTACATAAACTAGTTTACCTCGCCAATGGCATTTCAAAGAATATTTAATGCTGAACATGGAAGTCATGTTCAGCATTATTACATCATTAAAGTGTGACCTGTTATAATATAGCTTCATGAAACCTTCATGTCACGTCCTCAGTTAACAGGTATCACCACTGAATCATTATAATAATAAATGCAATGATAGAAAAACTGCAAGATATATTAGTCGCATTTGTGAGGAGAACCATTGGTTATCGCTCAATGGCTTCGTTTTTTGTGTGTTATAACACCTCCTTTTAACTTTATCACTTGCAGATGAGGTGGGTAGGGAAAAGATCTGAGTGTCACCAGAGGTGAGGTGACCGAAACTAGTAATTTTGCAAACTGTGTGAAAAAAGAACTATTCGCAAGATAGGATCAAACAGATGTTCGCTATAGTGTGTCTCAATTACCTTTCGCCCATTAACTTAGGAGCTGCAATACCTTTTACATAAATGAACGAATGGTGTTATTATGAAGAAAGCAGAAACTACAAACATTAATATAGCAAATTAGATGGTCAGTAACAGCAGTAGATGTGGTAAATAGATGAGCATGTGTTACTGAAATTAATAGGTCAGTATAATAGCAAGGAAGCTACTTGACTCTCCTATACACACAAATATGCTCTTCTTTGGGGAACCGAAACTCAAATGGATGGTTCGTTTGGTCTTCAATTTGGTATATGTGTATTTTATGCATAACCTCCCTTTAGCGTATGCGATTATGATTTATATTTAACTGCACTTCTGTTTCTTTGACAACAGCAAACTTTATTTCAGATTTCCCTTCCATACACCATTTATTGTATTTTGGTCTTGGATTGGGAGTTTTGCTAGCCATCGGTTTACTGGCCTGTCTTCTCCACAAATTTATGGCTTGGTAATTATTGTTTTAACAGCTGTTAAATCTGAATATATTAATCTTCTTTGTATTGGAAATGAGGTAGTACGCACACACTTAGATACATACATATCTGTCTTAGAAGATTAGTTTCTTTTTGTATCATATGAAAGATTTTGTGATATATACTTATCATACCTTTTTGAGGTATATATACATTATACCTAAATTATTTCTATTGTTTGTATGATATCAGACCATTACATTTTGTAGAAACATTCGATGTAAATTTATTTGATGGATCTTGGGACGAGAGCGTGAAGAATGTTATATTAGTTTCGTAATGCAATAGTTCTTCTTTATGTTGCCTATACAGCTCACATGTGGGGAAATCATCCAGCAATAGTTCATCGGAACACTCTAAAGTATATCGTGAAAACAAAGCCGCACCGGCGGAACAGCAGACTGGAAATTACTGGACACTTGTAAGTAATGAAAGAGGAGAATTGACTATTGCCATTGACGTAGATAATGCACAATGCATTATGCAAACACCACCTGGCATAAAGGAAGTGCTTAAGAAGAAGAACTTGGAACATTCAATAGGTCCCAAAGTTGACATTGAACTTGAAGAGTACTTGGAGCCAATTCACTCAGATTCTGTTGAGCACGATGATTATATTCATCCAGTTCACTCAGGCCACGTGGAAAGTTAGGTTTTCCAACATCAAACCAAGTTTGAAGCGATCTTTATAACTACATTATGTGTTGACTGGCAGGATATTGTAATTGCATGAATTGTGTTGTGATTGTGAGTTTATTGCAAAATATATTCCGTTCGTTTTCTCTCAAAGACGTCACGTTGATTTAATATTCATCCTTTGGAAATCAATCATTAAGGGTTGCTCATCAATGCTACCAATTTGAACACTTGGTATTAATGATTGTATCGATATAATTTGACTTCCGAATTGACTAATCATTATCAGTACCAATGAACTGCTAGTCCTTGTCTAGAAATGAACATCCTTTAAATAAGATAAATATGTATGGTCTAGTATATGTGAATGTATGTGAAATTTTCACTTTATAGATATGTAAATATCGCATTAGTACTACACGAGTGAAAAATAAACACTCCTATAACAATTCTACCTTTTGATAAATTTACTCCATGCTTGACCAAAACACCTTGGATATATGATAGTTTCCTTTTTGGTTCCCATACACATTATGTCCGAATGCAGATTGGCATAATTGGTACAGATTTCAAACAACCACATTTCTGCCTGCAATTTGTTAAGTTAAATTTTCAAAAATGGTTAGAAACTTTTGAATAAAACGTTGCAACCGGACATTTTTGAGCAAAGGAGTATCAGAAAAAATATAGATCAACATTTGTCATAATGTGTAAAGCAGCCCACATTAATAAAACAAGTCATAGACTTAGTATGTTCATAAATCAAAATAGCTTCATCTTAGATTGTTCAACAAAAATGAGGTCAAAATTGTTCAGTTCGTGAATTCAACGGGAAATTGAAAGAAAATTTCTGATTTATGTTCCTTTAATGACAGTTGTGACTCTCATTCAGAGACAGACCTCATTCGTATAAAATTGTAGGGTTTGTTAAAACGGAATGAAATCAGATGAACATCGACCCCAATGACAACTAGTTTCGATCACATGATATAATATGATGACTCAATGGGTCAGATCCATTTTAACAACTATTTGATTTTCTACCAAACGTCCTCTTCTAAAACATTTAATTGCGATGATGTAGCGTAAAATTAATGACGTCGCTGGAATAAAGTTACGTCAGCTCTATGCTGACACTGCCAAAGATCAGTTTGCCAAAACGATACATAACACAAGCAAGAAAAAAAAAATGATAAAGTAATTTAAGGAAGATTTTGTCTCGAATATTAAAATAGTTAAAGACATTGTGTCTGTCTTTACAGTTGCCTTCCACCACTACGTATATTTTATTTTTCTATTTCAAAAGATTATTGGATATATTATTAAGACTGCAGACCTTTGTTTTTAAAATGGAATAACCGCATAATGTTAGGGCATTGCATAGTCTCTGTCATGAGAGTAATGAACATGGTAATAAAAATACAAGAAAAACTATAAATCAGTAGTAACTATAAATGCATGAATGAGTTATGAGCAAAACAAAAAAGAAGGCATGAACCTAATAGTACAAAATCTATAGCGTACGTTAAACAAACGTTGCTGCAGAAACGTAAAGCATTTGGTTTTGAAACAGAAAAACGTGACACATATGTGTATGGTGTAATCAAAAGCAATGTATGAACTGTTACTGCGAGCATGAAACGGGCTTGGGTGAAAAAAAGCTCCTTCAAACTTGGTAAAATTAATCCTAAACCAAAATTGATATCTCGCAGGTACCAAATATTCTTGCCACAAACAACAAAGATAAACTGGTATTGCTATTAATTCACCTAAATGGGCTGCCGTGTAGAAATTGGACTTTCACGAAATATTACAATAAGTTTTAAGTTTGTTTCAAATGAAAATGGTACCGATTGTCAATCAAATATGTCCGCTACTCTGACTAGTATGGCCCTCTCTAAGGCTTACAAAGGAACAATTTATTTGACTCGTTCGAAACATTTCCTTTCAAATGAACTTTCATGTGAGAGAATATAATTTCTTTGTTTAATATTAAAAATCGAATTAAAGCGGATGTCAATTTTATGCAAGTATCAATCCAAACTTTAAACTATGTTAGTGCCTTTCTTCACGATGATGAAAACTACTATAACCGAGAAAATGCAAGACCTAAAACTGTAGACTATTGATTCAGAATTACATAATCGCGTGGGCAAGGTGTGACAAGATATCATTGCTCCAGTAATACTTAACCTTTTGTACATTTCACTATCTGAGATGGAATTATCTTTATATGAAGTCAGTTATTAAGCTTTATGATGATGTACCACATAAAAACGTTTGTGACTGCTTGAGACATCCCGTTTATAAAATGGCGCAATATTTAAATGACTTTAAGTAATTTACATTTTGGTATTTTACAAACCTTCTACACATTTAAACAACGTTCTCTTTATATTGTTGTGCTCGATGTTACATATATCTCAAAGGTTTCATCTCAACTGGGTTTGTGCAATTCTTCCATTTTTACAGTTTAAATATTTTCTTTTGGATAGCATCGCTTGACCATTTATTATAACCATTGATGCATATGGTCGTACGTTTGACCACCTTGTGGATTTGCTGCATTCTGCAGATTACTGTGCAAAGTTCGGTGGAAAATTATGAAAATTCATCATGAATACCAAGCTTCGACTTTATAGAGTGAAAAAAAATTACACATTGTCAATGTTAAACTATTAATCCTCTGGGTCACCTGACCATAAGGCAAAGGGCGGCTATGGTATGGCCTTGCATCCGTAATGCATTGTGCGTTCGTTCACCAACAATTGAATTTCATTTCCCAGCTTTCCATCTTTCTAATCTAATTTCAACCAAACGTGAAATATTTTTTAGCAATCTTCACTATCTCTGATGATATGGTAATGAAGAAGACAAATTTTGGAATGTTTGGTAGATTGTAATAATATACGAAAATTCAATACGCAGTGAAGATTTCTGGCAAGCGGGTCATCTCCTTTTAAGACATGAACTTGCAATAAAGAATGACAGCAAAATATAACGAATGAATTAAAATATATGGCAAAATAAAACATGACATTATCAGGACTCTATGGTCTGAAATTAAGTAACAGATAAGAGCGAGAACCAACAAGTGTTGTAAAATTCAACAAATAATGTGATTCCAAAGAATACAAAGAGAGAATTTAAAAGATCTTACAGTAATACTCATTAAATCCCAACTAATCCAAAATGATTTATCACCGGTTCTAATCAATAAAGTTCTAATAAAATGCTATTGGTATTCCAAAGAAGATCCAACGTTGAAGGCGTTGATGCGCCTTTAGTCTCAATTTTACTAAGGTGATAATGTCATGAAGTGTGATGAAATTTAAAGGTTTAATTCCTGTAGAAACAGACATGTAAAGTTTTGCAAACACACCGGTGTTTTTGGTTTCATTTATTTGCCTTGTCTGTGTATTTTATTTGCCTTTGAGAAAGGCTCATTAAGAGTCAAAAGCGCTCAGGATAGTTAGATACTAGTTTTGTACTGTTCGTTGTCAGATTATTGCATTTATCTTAATCAATCCCTAACATACGTGATCCCCTGCTTTATCCAGTGCACTTGAAAGGACTGTTATTCGCATTTTGATTTGTAGAATCACCAAATTTCTTGAACTGCAAATGATCTATCTTAAGAAGAAATCAGGAAGGAACAAGATGAGTGGACCGAAACGTACATACTTCAGAAACAGAAGAGAGAATAGCAGCATCATCAGCAACAAAAGGAGCCAGACAGAGGTTTTGTTGACTGTCGTGTGGACACGAAAGGATTCTCCTTCTGCTGTGGGAAACCGGCAGCCAGACGGGGATGCAATCTTAGACGATGAGAGATTGCTATAACCCCCTCAACAAAACAGCCTTTTTCAGGGCTACCCCCACAATCTAGAAAAGACAGGGTAGACAAATTGTCAAAATGTGTCTGTCTTTGCATATTAGTAGGTTAAGAAAAAGACGTGTGCCTATAAACACTTCGTTTCTCTGACTTGTAAGGTAGTTTCTGTGTTTTTATATGTAGGAGTGATAATAAAATGTGTTTGTAGGCGAAACAAGTAAATGTGAGTGTTTCTTTTTGGTCCGTGCGTTCCATGGTGTTGATGGTGGAGTGGGTATTGTTAGTTTCTTTGCAAGAGGGAAGTTTTCCTTACGTCCGTTCTTCAGACATATAAAGCGGATCGTTCGTCAGTCTGGCGACCCAGCGTTCACTCCTTAACATGAGCAGAATCACCAAATTGCTTGAACTCCAAATGCACCTGGAGTATGCCCTTCGCCTCCTGGACGAACTGGCCATGAAGGCTATTGCAGAGAAAGCTAGGATTGTACAAGAAGAGGAGGAGATAAAGAAAAAAGAGGTGAAGAAAAAGAAGAAAGAAATGATCCTGCCTCACCTGATATTAAGACAGGTCTGCAAGTCAAGCCCATGGTGAGGAAACCTCTACAGCTACTACCAGCACCACAGCCACTACCACCACAGAGACCCGTGGTTCTCAGATAGAGAACTGGGAGGAGGAGTTGGAAAGACAGCGAAAGAAACCACGACAACCACAGCATCCACGGGTTTGGCATAGAAGAAGACAGAGGAAACAAGTCTTCACTATCCCTCAAAGGGAGAAATGGGATAGTGAAGCAACTCAACCCCTCTCCAAGTTCAAATATCAATTTGGATAATGACTGGAGCAGCCGTTGCGGTGCCCTGCCTGGGAGGTGCCAGCATTAACCAGGTGTATGTAGAGTTTAATGAATCCCAGCCCTTCTCAGGTTTAACCAGATCTCTAGAAAAGCGGGACTAATCAAGTTGTCAATCATACAATTGTGTGTTTGTGTATGTGTTTGCGTGCGCATTTGTGTGTGTGTGTATTTTTGTTTGGGTTGGTGTGTATGTGTATGTGTTTGTGTGTTTGTATGTGTGAGTGCGTACCTTTGTTTGTGTATGTGTGTATGTGTCTGTGTGTGTATGTGTATGTGTTTGGGTGCGTGCGCGTACGTGTGTGTGTATGTATTGGTCTTTGTCCCTATAAAACTCCCTTTATCCCTATCAAATTCGTTTAAACTATATACCAACCTACAGTAGCGCGTACTCAGGACAGCCACGTGCAACACTGTTGCTATTATTCCCCTATTGTCCATTATAGTGACGTGATTGAAGCAGGACAGTTTGGGACTGTAAATATAGACTTGGGTTTCTCCACAAGTTGTAGCTATAAATATATACTAGGTTTCTAAACCAGGAACGTCAAACAAGTTGAGGCTATAAATAGATAGTGGGTTTCTCCAAAGGAATTCCCTACAAGTTGTAGCTAAAAATAAATACTAGGTTTTTCCAAAGGAATTTCCGACCAGTGGTGACTATAATTAGATACTAGCGTTTTCCACTCATAGTATTTTGGCAGTGTAAGAGATAGTCTATTTTTTGAGTTTTTTTATTCTTCTTTTACATTCCAAGTGAACACAAGGCGCATGGATAGTGAATATAATACAATGGATGATATAGTGGGTGTAATGGATAGTATTTTTTGTGGTATAAGGGATAGATATTTTGTAAAATTTTATATCCTTCTCTTACATTTTAAGCAAACACAAGACATTTTGGATAGTGAGTATGATATGTTGGATTGCATAGTGGTGTGATGGATAATATTTGTGTGATGTAAGGGATAGTCTTTTTTGTGAAATTTCATCCAGGTGTTTTATCTATGTTAAATTCCCGTTGTCCCTACAGTGCTCCAAGACCTTTTTGACGGAGATTTCCATTGTCCCTAAACAGCCCCCTATAACTACTACCGTGCATATTAATCATGTAACCTTAGATATACTTCTCACCACTCTGGAAACCATATTTTTATAATATTTTTATCAAACTTGATTTATTGGCTGATAATATGTTGATCATGATTGGTTTATTAATTAGTTAGAACCAGGTATGTTAATAGAGTATTATTGCTTTTACGTCACTACACAAACCTGCTTTTTTAAATGGTAAACTGCTAATAGATATCAGGCCCACTTGGGCATCTTGTTTCCATGCCTTATCAGCCTTGAGGACACATTTCTTAACAGTTTCTCCATATCTACATGCATAGGTTGGAAATTTAATCC
>JAECUM010046137.1:0-20389 GCA_016617855.1 Megalonaias nervosa
TATATATAAGTTCTGGCCTTTTCTTAAATGAAATCTGGTATAAGTTGTTCATTTGTCAATCCCATATATGACTGCAAAGACAAAATTATTTCTTTTAAACGAAGCTTTTGTTTCATGTACAATGTGTGTGAATGATGTGGATATCTTGAGTAACGTATAAGTATTTTATTCTCCCTTGAGACACACTTACCTGCCTGGAGAGGACTTTTCTAGCAGGTAAGGGTCCGTTCGGTTTAACGCACCACGTTCCCTAAATGGGTGTGATATAATCGCCTACCCACACAGCAGCTGTACTTGCTTCTCCAAGAAGCCACAATATGTGTTATTACATTTTTTCCCCATCTGTCAGCGCAATCATGTACCATCACGAATGCGTGGGATACATATATAGTACTTGTTATATATGCAATGTGAGGTCTTATGATACCATCTGGTCACGGATTTCCACTTAATTTTGTCTTTATGCTCATAACATTTGCTATATGGTTCAATTTTTATAAAGAGATATTCATTTATGTCCGTTTACTTCGTTGTCCATATCTGCTTACTGTTTTCGTTTTCGGATCGTGAGATCTGTAATACAAAACGGATTGGAAATGCATTTTACGCGAACGTAGTGGAAACCTTGGATCACAACAGATGTCCCTGAATTGTGCAACAAAAGAAGAGAACTGAAAAAGGGAAAAAGAGATCATAAAGGAGCTAGAAAATACAGAGATATAAACAACATGATCAGGAAAAACATGAAAAAGGCAAAGGAATCCTGGATAGAAAGACAATACTGGAAATTCGAAGACAGTCTGAGTAGAAATGACAGCAAAATGGCATATCTACTGGTGGAAGGTCTCACAACCCATAACAAAAGGGAAAACTACCGCCATCCAAGACAAATCAGGAAAATGCCTCACAGAAGATCAAGAAATCCTCAAGCGGTGGACAGAATACTGCTCAGAATTGTACAATCATAAGACCCGAGGAGATCCAGCAGTACTAAATTGTCCTCAGGCAGAAGAAATAGATGACAACCCCATTCTTCTTGAAGAAGTAGAAATTGCAGTTAGGTCACTAAAGAAAGGAAAGTCAGCCGGCATTGACAACATATCAGCAGAGCTCATTCAAGCAGGAGGAGAAGAGATAGTCATAGTCCTAACAACAATTTGCAACAAGATATGGCAGACAGGAGAATGGCCCACCACATGGACTCAATCCTTGGTCATCGTGCTCCCCAAGAAAGGAAACCTACAGCTATGCCAAAACTACAGAACCATCAGTTTGATCAGTCCTCCGAGCAAAGTCATGTTGAAGATAATTCTCAACAGACTAAAGCCTCAAGCAGATAAAATTATTGCTGAAGAGCGGGCAGGCTTCCGAGCAGGAAGGAGCACCACAGAACGAATCTTCAATCTCAGACTCCTTTGCGAGAAATACCTTCAGCATCAGCAGAATCTATACCACGTCTTCATAGATTTCTAAAAGGCCTTTGATAGGGTATGGCATGCAGCCTTATGGGCAACTGTGAGGAAGTGCAACATCAGCTTAAACCTGGTGCAGTTTGTTGAGCACCTCTATGACAAAACCACCATTTCTATCCTCATCAATGTCAGCAGACGAGATTGGTTTCGAACAACAGTTGGAGTCAGACAGGGATATATAATGAAACCTACACTCTTCAACATTTTCCTGGAAAGGATTATGGAGGATGCCTTGCATGACCACAAGGGCACTGTCAGCATCGGAGGAAGAACAATCACCAACCTTCGCTTCGCAGATGATACTGACGGTTTAGCAGGAGATGGAAAAAGAACTGGCTGACTTGGTTGAGCGCCTCGACACAACCTCCACCGCATTCGGTATGGACATTAGCGCCGAAAAAAACAATCTGATGGCAAACAACAAAAATGGCATCAGTGCAGAAATAAAGGTCAGTGGACAGAAGCTGGAAAGAGTCACAAGCTTCAAGTGCTTGGGATCAATTATCACAGATCAGGGCTCCAAACCAGAACTGCTTTGCAGGATTGCCCAGACAACAGCAGCAATAACAAGGTTGAGACCGATATGGAAATATACCAACATTGCTTTCGGTTCCAAAATAAGGCTGATGCGCTCAGTTGTCATATCCATCTTTCTGTATGCTTGTGAAACATGGACGCTCACATCAGACCTGCAAAGAAGGATTCAAACCTACGAAATGAGATGCTACCGCAAGATCTTGGGCATCTCATACGTTGACCATGTAACCAACGAAGAAGTCCACAACAGGATCCAACGAACCATCGGATCCTATGAAGACCTCTTGACCACTGTAAAAAGGCGCAAACTGAAGTGGTACGGTCATGTCTCAAGGTCATCTCGACTTGGCAAAAACAATCTTGCAAGGCACAGTGCGAGGGTGCAGAAGAAGAGGCAGACAGAAAAAGAGGTGGGAAGACAACATTGAGGAGTGGACAGGCATGGGATTTAGAGATTCCCAAAGGGTAGTAGAGAACAGGGAAAGATGGAGAGAATTGATTGTAATGTCAACTGTGGTGCCCCAACGACCTCTTGGGTTAAGGGATTGATGATGATGATGATGATGATGATGATGATGATGATGATGATGATGATGATGATGAGTGGAAGCATGTCGGGTCAAGTTTCTTATCTTTGGAATATATTGCGTTGAAATAACATCTTATCTAGTCGTTATAATAAACATATCTGTTATTATATTATTTGTTTTCAACTGAAAGGAAATCCTTTTGTTTATATGGGGCGATTAGTTTTTACCGGTTTTAAATTTTGTATCTGTATTTTTCAACTTTATTTGTACTCACTCAAATTATTATGTTTACTTCATGTTAATTAATTTCCTTCTTCACTTCTTTGGCTTTGACTATTCCTGTTTATGTTTCCATTTCTTCTTTAGTGTAATCTGAGTCAGACAAGTCCGTGTATGAATCCAAATCTGCTAATCTATATAGGACAGTAGTTTCCTTTCCTGTTCTCATTTCTCTTTCAGACTGGTTGTGTATCAGGAAATAGTATCAACCTTATATGTCTTCTTACTTATATTTTCACTTGGTGATTTGTGTTGTGTTGTGTTTTGTTTGTTTTGTTTGTTTGTTGGTTTTTTTCGGGGGGGGGGGTGTTTCTTCTTTTTTTTTTTTATTCTGTTCAACTTTCTCCTTTTCTTCTTGTTCTCTTTTCTTTTGTCGACAGTTTGATGGAAATATTCATTAAGAAGGCCCTCATTCTGGTCCTCTTATTATGACTTGGGTTTTTCTATTAGGGTTTTCTATATCAGAATTATTCATTCCCACTTGAACATTTGACATCATTTAATGCGTTGACTTTTAATTTGAGATGATTTATTTGTTTAAATTATTAACTGGAATTACAACGTGCTATTTGACTTTAGGACTAAATCACTATATATTTTCAGACTAAAACATTATTTGGAGGATATTGTCAAGTCATTTAAAGACATATTTTAGTATATCATTGTGATACATCAAGACTTTTAGCACATCAAAACTATTCCAGGCTATTGGTATATCAGCATTCAAGATTGGAATTCATTCGGAACACCACTGAAATTTATTCGGAATACTCTATACTTTCGGACTTGTGATTAAACGGTTGGGACTATTTGGGATTTAATTAACAGTACTGTAAGTTCGTTTTAAATTTTCACTTTCTATTCTAGGGAAATAAATTAATTGTTGAATTTTACTAAACATATTATTTTCACTCTTTTCTGTCACTTAGTTTAAAACCATGGAGTTATAACATAGGACGGTCTTTTCCTTTCGTGTTCTCATTTCTCTTAGGATGTTTCCAAGTTGTTGTGTATCATGCCACAGTGTATTGTCCCTTTTTTTGTCTTCTTGGTTATTAATATATTCTTCTGTTAATTGGGGGTGGGGGTGGGGGTTATTCAAGAACCCGCTCCGCCAATCCCCTCCAAAAACCTCCCACACACAAGCATACACACACTGGTAGTTACTATTTGGAAAACTGTTGAGACCGCCATACAATAAACATATTTAATTATATAAACGTAAGGGACATGAACAGACAAACAAGAATAAGTAACTGATATTTGCCCCTAAGTCCATCCTTACTCCCTTCCTCTCTCCCTTCTGCACACTGCGAATTAGGCTGTAGGTCATTGCTTGTAAAATCTATCTATCTATCAGTAAAGATTTCTTTTTACTTTCCATATTAATTTCCTCAATCAAATTCGTATTTACTATTGATTAAAAATGTCTTTTATGTAACGTTACTTTCTTACGACGTTTAACTTAACACATCGTTTGCCTTTTTGATGTATCAGATAAAATTGGCTCGATTATAATGTTTTTATCACGAACGTGCCAAAACGAGGCCAACAACAGCGGGAACTGTAGGTAACAAAAGCGTTAGAAAGGCGCCAGGTGCAAAGGCGTGATAGTAACACCTGATTCACGATCGCTCAATAACAAAGGCCATAAGAAAGGGTCAAGGTAAAAACAGTGTGCTAATCTAACCTGGTTTAATACAGTTAACATTCAAAAAGAACTGCTTTCCTTTTATATTTTTGTTTTGCCAAAATAATTTAGAAATGATTTGGCGCTCGTGCTGTCTTTTTACGTTGAATAATTTATTACAGCTCGTAGGAATACTGTATTCCGAATACGACTGGCGATCCTTGACAAAGATAGAGTGCGAATTACAGATTTTGCGAGGAAACACGGCATTGCCTGTGATAACGATGATGATGATAGGATGTTCCTATACTAAGTCAACATTATCCACTTAATTTTTCACCTATACATTAAGCTATGTTATTCCAATGATATCATCCTATAAACTAAAATAAATACTTCCTGTATTTATGTATTGCTTTTGACGGCACTCTTACTACATTAATGGGTATATCATGCTGAGAGAGCTATATACCTAGGCTGGTGTCAAAACGAGACCCTTGGATTGCGAGACTGATACCCTATCCAACTGATCTATCGGGGCTCCCTGCCACCTCTTGGACAACACACACACACACACACACACACACACACACACACACACACACACACACACACACACACACACACACACACACACACACACACACACACACTGTTTTATTACGTTCTTGAATAGGGACACCGAGTGCCCGAATGGTCTAAAGCGCTCACCGTAACGGATCATTGCCATCTTACCTCTGTCTGCGATGGTTCGAGCCTCAGGTTCGGCCAATGTGGGTATGTGAGAAAGCTTGCCAGTAGCTTCTCGTGGGTCGGTGGTTCTTTCCGGGATTTTCCCGTGTTCTTCTTCTACTATATATACTGGCCGCCCTGTATTGCCTATCTTGTGCTGAAAAATGACATTAAACCCTACAACAACAACAACAACAACAACAATTGAATAAAACATTTTGTTTATTAGTACATTGTAGTTTAATTTCCCTGGTCAAATTCCTGAGTACCGTATATTCAAAAGGTTTTATTATAATATACCTTTGTTACAACGTTTAATTGGCTTTAGGATTTGAGCTCAGTGGTCCGTCAGAACAAATTAGCTCAATTATAGCATTGGCATCACGTGACATGCCAAAGCAAAGGTAAACAATGGCGTCGTTTCAATAACAGCAGCATAAGGGCGCCATGTAACAAAAGCGTCGTGATCACATATCATTCTATACCTGTCTCTTGAATAACTGAGTACAGCTTGAAGTACATCTCGTGTTCATTTCGAATTCTGACTGCTGTAAAAATGGATGAAAATTCGCTAACCAGAAAAAGGAAGAATGTCTCTTTAGAGACAAAGCTACAAATAATACGAGAAATAGAAGCAGGGCGTTCACGAAAAGATATATCTGATCATTTTGTGTTGCCACTTTCAACGATTGGAAGTATCTGGTGTAATCGTAAAAAAATCTCGAGAGTAACTCTTTCTGGAGAGATGAGTCCAGCTAGGAAACGGATTCGCACATGTGCCAATCCCGAAGTAGACGAGGGTCTTCTAGCTTGGCTTAAAGCAGTCAAAGATGAAACTATTCCAATAAAGGGGCCTATCCTTCAACAGATGGCCAACGAAATTGCTTCAAAACTAGGATTAACAAATTTTAATGCAGATAAGAATTGGATTGACAGATTTAAACAAAGGCATAACATTATGAGCAGAACACCTAGCGATAAGGGTGCCGTGGTTTGCGAGACTACCATGGCTGAATGGGAATCGAAATTTCTACCGGAACTTTTGAAATCGTATGAACCGAGAAATGTGTTTAATGCAGATGAAATGGGTCTGTTTTTTAAAATGCTTCCAAACGGAACATTACAAATGAAAGGTGAGAGATGTCATGGTGGTACAAAAAGTAAAGAAAGGCTTACGATTCTTGTTTGTACAAACATGGATGGATCCGAAAAAGTGAAACTTTTGGTTATCGGTAAATTTAAAAATCCACGTTGTTTTAAAAATGTGAAGTCATTACCAGTTGATTACCACGCAAACAAGCGTGCTTGGATGACAACAGAAATATTTACAGAGTGGGTCTCAAGTTTTAACAAAAAAATGAAATCTCAGTGTAGGAATGTTCTATTGCTTGTTGACAATTGCACGGCTCATCCGAAAACGTTATGTGATAAATTTTCAAATGTCAAAGTTGCTTTCTTTCCACCAGAAACAACCTCTGTTCCGCAACCACTGGGCCAAGGGATTATCTTCAAATTAAAATCTAAGTACAGACGTGATGTAATCCAAAGCTACTTCCTTAGCATAGACAAGCAAACTGAGTGTGAAATAAATGTATTGTCCGCAATCAATATGATTTATCGTGCATGGTGTGATGTTTCTACAGACTGTGTTGCAAACTGTTTTGTTAAGGCAGGGTTTGGCGAGCAAACTGATGTAATTACCATTGATGATGACGACGATGATGATGATGATGTCCCCCTTGCTACAATGCGTGACGTGTTGCTTCTACTTGGATCTGGTGACAATGATGTTGATTTCTCGGATTATGTTAATTGCGATAGTGACCTTGTCACATCAACGATTTCAACAATTGATGACATTGTTTACGACATAAGAGATCGCCAGGAACCAGCCGACGTTTCTGCTACTGGAAGTGACGAGGACGACGAGGACTCAGTACCATCCATTGTACCGGGGGTCATCGAGGTTCTAGACAGTGTAGAAGACATTAGACTGTATCTACAAGCTCAGAGTGACACGCCAGATATTCTTTTTGAACATTTACATGCTATTGAAAAGCATATATCTAGTAATTGAAGAATTCTGACCCATTAAGTGGATCAGTATGTGGTAGTGAATGAAAACTATTTTATTTGGTGCAGATTATAATATTTCACACGTATTTAGTGATGTTTATAATCCTGTGTACTCGTCAGAAATTTTGGTTCAGTAAGCTCGGGTTATACTTGTGTAACTAGTATGTAAATTGTATATTAAATGGCTGGTTTGGATGACATACCGTCGGTGTTTATTGTTACTGTATTCGATCGGCTCTTAATGCACATGGGTGTTTTAGTATCACACGAGGCCAGGCGTGCACCATCGGATAGTCAATAGCGGTGGAAATTCAAGATGGTGGAAGTAATTCATAAGGTGTTGGCAATATAAAATAAATAGCGTTAAATCAGTTATTTCCAGCTGTGTCAGCACCGGCGTTTTCGTTATATTAGTCACAACTATGTAACATTAAAGAAGAACTGAACGTTTGTTTAAATTGTCACTATGCAGTACTATAATTTTTAGCCAATGTGTGTGTTTGGAAGGGTAGGGGTGAGGTTGCTGTAAGAGATTATGCAATTGTATTGTTGTGCTTTAATTGTGTGTCACAGTTGCTTGATTGAATGAAAGTTTTTTTGTTTTCGATTGTGTTTTACCGGGTTTTTAACCTTTAATTTGAACTCTTTCGAATATGCCGACTGTCCTATTATATTGCATGCTTGCATTTTAAGATGCATCAATTGAACAACTAATGAGGTCGGGATGGGTGGGATTAGGTTGATAATGCAGTTGATAACTATGCAATACATTTTTTTAGTTTTACACTCTTGCCATTTATATCTGTTTTCTTGAGAAAAATACTATTTTGCTAGTTACGAAGTGATAGCCCTGACCGAAAATCTAGATAGGTCAAGTATTAATATTAGCACTACATGAAATACATTGTTATGTTTATTTAATTTGTATTGATTGACCTTTGTCAATAATTACGGGTAGGAGTTTCTCCTGCATGAATAATGTCTTATTTATAAATAACATATTACATAGTTATGACTGTAGATTATATATTAAGATAAGAATTACTTGTAGATAAACATGTTTACTTGGATTTGAGTTCAGGATATTGGTTTTACCCTGGGGAATTCCTGGTGTGCCTGCTGTTTGCCATGTTCTTTACGAAAGGTTAAGTATAGACCTGATATTGTTGACAACTTAGAATGTTCTAGAAATTAATGTTTGACCTTCATCCTGGTCCTCATAAAATGATGTATGTTTTATATATGGGAAAAGTAAACAGAAATTCTGTAATCCTATCTTAGCAAGAGAAATGGAATCAGTCCTTTAGTTGTGTTCAGAGAATTTATTTATCTAAATTATTCATTGCGATTACAAAGTGGTCACTGATTATATTAAGATTGAAACCTTATTTTGTGATTATCGTGAATTCATTTAGAGACATTTTTGATTATATCATTGTGGTACACCAAGGGTGTTAGCACAGCAACACTATTCCAGGCTATTGGTACACCAGCACACTCAGTATTGGAATTCATTCGGAACGCCACTGGAATTCATTCGGAATACTCTATAATTTTAGACTTGCGATAGGACTTTTAGGACAGTTTGGGATTTAATTCACATTACTGTACGTTCTTTTAAAATTTTCACTTTGAATTCTAAGGAAATTCATTATTTGTTGAAGTTTACTAAACTTATTTGTTTTCGTTCTTTTCTTTACTTAGTTAAGACCATAGAGTCGTAACATCATGGTCAGAGAAAATATCAACTTCTTAAATCACGAATTCGTTTTGGCACAGAAGTTATTAGGTTTACGTAGAACCGCTGTTAATACTGACCATCTCAAGAGATTATTGTATTTTCCGTAACCTAATTCATCTTGGAACTTAATAATATTTTCCATTTTAATTTAGTCACACGCTGAAGATATTTTGACTTCAAGATAGATATTACTTGATATAAAGCAATATTACCAGTTTAGCCTTCTGTTTACATATAACTTTAAATGTGTAACTGGTCAAATATACAGGAATCTTAGGGTTACCTATTAGAACTGCTGCTTAAAGTTTGACTATGCAAGAATATATGACAATAACACTCATGCAGCTCTGAGAATTTTCAGAGGCGTGCAACTAGTGTCTAATGCTCAGTTCACTGGTTTGGATATTGTTTGTTGTTAAATTTTCTAGCTTGTTTTATGGAAACTCACTCAGCAAGCATACGTTGTTCAGCTGATGGTTATCAATGCAGCATTCTGCCAAATGGAGTATTTTGTCATCGCAGCGATAATGAATTTTCAAGTTCAATGTTATCAAAATCAACTTACATGAATCAATTGCATAATTTTACAGGTGCGACAACTTGCCTATATAAACACATGTATCAGACAAAAATATACTCGTATATTAAATATATTACCAAAACATAATTCAAAATAAACATTGTTCCAACCAAGTGTATATGTAAAGTTTCTGAATTATTTCCATGATCTTTCTCTTCAGTGCGTGTCATTTAGGAAATACGTGTATTTGAAACTATACAGGCGTTAGTTGTTTTAAAGCATTACTATTCCATTTTTGTATTGCATATAGACTTGTTGATTCTTGGCAGCAAAGATTTTGAGGAAGCATTCGTCTCCAAACATTGCACTGTATAAATGGGAAACTATTGTACTACCAATCTAATCCCCCCACCCCACCCGACCCCCTTATCTGTTCCACTAATGCATTATAAAAATACAAGTATGCTCAGAGAGTGACATGTAATGTTGAAGCTTAATGTAAAACACCGGTAAAACACAATCGATCAAACTTTTATTGAAATCAGATAACACACACACACACACACACACACACACACACACACACACACACACACAAGAACCACCATACGATTTCGCAATCTCTCCCACCCCCTCCCACAACTCACACATAATGTCTCAGTATTGCAGTACTGCACAATGACGTTTTAAACAAGCACCCATTACTTCTTTACTTGACACAGTTGTGTCTAATACATAAAAAGCCCATGGTGACACAACTCTAAATAACTGATTTAATGATATTTATTTCCAGTGCACTTTGGTATTACTACCGCCATCTTGAATTTCTCCACTGGGTATAGGGTCATTCGATGGCGCGTGCCTGACCTCACGTGCGCGGCTTCATGGAGGCCAGGCTACCAGGCTAGTGTCTTAGCGGCAAATTGCTTATTATCAGTCAGAACTGACTCCTCAAGCGATAGACGGTATGCAGACAAGACCGCTTTGAGGGTGAATAACGTTCACACACCATATGAAGTCGTGTTGTACGTTAATTTTAATTGTATTCATATTGGTTATCGTGATGGTGCTGATAATTTTTATGAAGACATTGTTGATGCCCTTGTACATGCTAGCAATTCTATCGCTTGGCATTCTAACTGGTTAGATTACAATTGATGTGCCGTTGTGTATGTTGTATGAAGCGACTAACTGTTTGTCCTGGGATTCGCCCCGTGGCAATGGTACAGCGGCGGTCTTGGAATGTAAAAACAAAGTGCAGATTATATCAAAGATTGGACATTGTATTTTAAGGAAGTTAGCACTTTTACCTTTATCTTTGTTTTGTATATTTTTGTGGGATGCTGAAACTTCAATCTGTTTAAAATCATATTTCCACTGTTATGCGTGAATATCTGACAGCAACCACTCAGGGGTCATGTTCTAGTGACATATGATATTACCATAATAAATCGCTAATTTTATAAGCCAGTCAGATGAAGTGTTGTATCTTAACATTTGGGAGAGCGGGTGGCATAGCTGAAGAGCATCATTGTGTACCGACGATTTGAGTCACTTTCAGATTTCTGAAAGCTACATTTCCATTGGATAATTCAAAGGTCACTAGAACATTACCTATAAGCAGTCGCTGTCGGATCTTCACGCAGGACAATGGAGATCTGATTTTAATCAGATTACCGAAGCTTACTCTTTACTATGTATCCAGGACTGTACTAATGTTCCATTGAACCATATTTGTACATATGCTAACTGAAGAAAAACACGTGTTGCCTGGCTTGAATGAGTATATAATACACCTAGATGTGCGGAGAAGGCAATAATGATACTTTATGACTTGAAAGAAGCATGTCGGGAAGACATTTCTAAGTGATATGGTGGGGGAAATCAGGAGCTCATTGTGATTATGCCCTGGGAGTATGCATCAGTTTATAATATAGAAACTGGGTGAATTCATATGTTTAAAACGTGTGTTGTAAAACGATAGCTTGTCTCATTTAAAGCATATAATTTGATAAACTAGAAAACTTTCTCCGCTTGCTAATTTAGTTGGCCGTGCTACTGGTAAACATGCCTTAGTGGGATTCTGATTTCTGATATAACGTTTACAGTCGAAATGTTGATTAACTTGTTTATTTTTCCAAATTATGTAGTATTTTGATACAACTTGCCTTTAACATATATCATACCTAAATCATTATTTACTTCTCTTCTAGGCTCTGGACCATTGTGTCGCATAATAACTTTTGGTTCCGCATGCTTTGCCGCTTTGATAATTGTTTAGAATTACTATTGAGGGGGACGTATTATTATTATTATTATTATTATTATTATACCCAAATATTTCACCATACTCTGTATCTGACTGGTTACACTAGTATAACAGCACAATCGGCACGTGGTGTTTCGAATCTCAAGTAAGAAGTACTATTTGCTCCATTCAAAGACGTTCTGGATTGCGTCATTGTGCTATATTGGGATATTAAAGACAATTGAAATTCATTCGGAAGACTCTGTCTTTTAGGAGTTGTGATAGGACTTTTAGGATTATTTTTTACAATACTGTCTCTTGAATTTTCATTTTGTATTCAAGAGAAATAAATTGCTTGTTAATTTTAATTAAATTGTTGGTTTATGTTTCTTTCTGTTACATAGTTTAGGACATTGAGTCCCAACACCTCATCTAAATTATTACAATTAGTTCATTCAACTTAATTTGCTTCTGTTCTTCCTTGGCTTTGACTATTTCTGTTTCTATTTCCATTTCTTCTTTAGTCTCATCAGAGTCTGACAAGTCTGTGTAAGAATCCAAATCTGCTAATCTCTATAGTAAAGTAGTTCCTTTCCTGTTCTCACTGGAGGTGTGGGTGGGGTAATTTAGTATTGCTTAATTTTGCTTTGGGGATGGAGACGTATTTTTCATTTCCCTGCACCTTGTTTTTCGTGTTTTTTTTTCACAGCAGAGGGTTTTATCACCATTTGGTTTTCTTTAGAGAGTCGAGGGTTGCTTCTTTTCTAGCACCGGAATATCTAGCACCGGAATAGTTAACCTCTACTTGATTCTTAGTGTGGTCAAGGTGTAGATGGTTTCTCTTGTTTGTCATCGTTTATTTCAATTTGGGATCATTGATTGTTATTTTGTCTTCGATTATTGTGGTTTTATAGGATTACAGTGTCGGGGGTCGTGACCTTTTTTTCTCTACAACTTTGGGCAGGTTCAATCAAATATGCATCCTTATACAATGTTTTTACTAGGAATAAGTGCATCTAAAAGAAAATGGTAATTTTTTGCATATTCTTCCTCTTACTTTAAAAGTCTTATCCCTGTGTGCGCCTCTCGGTATTATTTCTCGTATAATCATGTTGTTCAGTGCCGTTTTCCTATTAATCCCTAACGGGCATTTGGTTAAAGGGGTAGGGTGGGAGGCTTCTCCATTGAGGTATATTATACACAATCGAGTCCTGCCATCTCACCAGTTTTTATCACCTGCCGTGGTGTATCATTTTGCATGGTACTTTGCCTCGTCACTAAACAACCCACCTGTGTTGCTAAGCCATAAAGCACCAAACCAACCCTTTCTTGCAATGATTATAGCGTTTGCTTGTTTGTGCTTTGTCAGATAAAATTGGATATATTATAACGTTTTTTGTCACCCGTCGTGCCGGAACCAGGTAAACAATAACGGTCATATAAATAACAAAGGCGCCAGGTAGCAAAGGCATGATAATCTCACCTCATTCAAAGTCGCTTAATAACAAAGGATACAACAAAGGCGCTAGGTAACAGAAGCGTGATGATAACACCTTATTCACGAACGATAAATTAGAATCAGGTAGATTACCATTATGCTTGATGCGTTTTTGACGAAGGTAAGTTAGAAATATCATTTGGCTATGGTTCTAGACCTGTGTGTTTAATAATTGTGTGCGCTTGAAATCAATCTCACTCGTTCTCCAATTTAAAGTCAAAGTACACACGTGCTCAGTCGTAAGATTTCTCGCGAATCTGCACATAAATATTCAGTGTGAAATAAATGTATTGTCCGTAATCAATACGACTGATCGTGCAAAGCATGATGTTAGCACGGATTATGTTTCAAACTGCGTTATCTCGACAGGGCTTAGTGAGGAGACGAATCTCATTGTCAGTGATAACGACAATGATGATTTTATTGATGTTTGATCCAAGCCACGGCACTTGAGGCGTTACGACTACTTGGGACTTGGGCGAGCTTTGTGTGATTTTAGTAGAGGACAAATTATAAATAAAAAACTTTCTAACCAATATATATGAAAGATATAGTTGAGTGAGTTACATATATATACATACATATATATATATATATATATATACATATATATATATACATATATATAAATGAATGCATCTCATTTCAGTAGCCACATATAATAACCAGACATATTTCATTTTTTTTGTTTTTTTCTTATTTTTTTGACAATGTTTCCAGATAAATACTGATCTAACAATAAACATATCATGTTTTACTGTTGCCAAAATTAAATGTTTATAAAACTTCTACGCTAGAAGTTTCCGCTAACCTATAAATGTGAAAATTGAAAATAACCATATATCTCAGAAAATGTTACAAAAAGCTATACATTTATTCGGCTTTTAACTTCGTTGAAAGTTTTAGGCAAACAATAAAAGTTTAGAATTTACAATAGTATCACTTTTTGAAACAAACAAAAAAATAAAATCATAAAGGTTGAGGGGAGAGAATAGAGCGAGAGGTCTATGTAAATTATCCAATACATAAGATTAAGTTTGATGGTAAAAACTGTTCATGTTCCATACTGCCAAAATAAATTAGAAAGACCGGAAACATCACTATTTATTTCTCCAATTCCGTCATTCTGCAATATTTTACAGCATTGTTTGAACGTTAGATGCAGTTACGATCAGATAAAATGGACATGTATATATTTTTCAGCAATAAAAAAGGACCAGTGTAATGTGAAGGGTTATGTGGCCTGGTCACTAATGGACAATTTGGAGTGGACAAGCGGATATACTCAGAAATTTGGACTCTACCAGGTTAACTTCACTGATCCCAACCGTCCCCGTCGGCCTAAGGAGTCGGTCCAGTTCTTCTCGAAGCTTGTCGCTGATAACGGCTTCACTAATAAAGTTTAGTTTACATTGACTATGGAACTTCTTCGTGGTTTCTTGCGACTGTCGTAGATTATTAAGTTATTCCGTAACACAAACTCAACAAGTGTAATATTTTTATTTGTCCAGATCACAAAGAAATTTTAAATTGTCATCATAACTTCATTACATGAACATGGGACAAACTTAGAAACAAATTGTTAGGATCTCACTGTTTTGATGTTTCACGTGTGACGTGTACTTAATGGCACTTATTGTGACAGTAAATTAAAATAGCTAGATTTGAACGAAAAAGATACGAAAACAAGGTTTGAATGATAAAGATACGAAAATAAAGTAGCTGTTTTAAATTAAAAAAGACAAAATATTATGAATAATAATGTTTATTTTCATTTTACAAAAGAACGTTTTATGTACAAAATGTGAAAAGATCGCCATAATATATATTGATATGAGTGACCACGTGTATTTTGCTTTGTTTGTATTTCTGTTTTTAATATATAAATGCCCTAGACGGATAGTCTAGTTATGGACCAGCTGCAAATAAAATTGAATAAAATAACTTTTGTCGATGCATTACTGATACTTAACACATTCAGCACCACGTGGATATAATACAATTTCTGAGACTGAACTTTCCATTTTCTGTCATCTAATCATAATAACGTAAGTTTTGAAACCTTGCTTTTGATTTGCTGTAAATTTAATCACTAACTCGAGCTCAACGTATCTCATTTCCAGGGAATTTGTTTTCTTGATTTACCTTTCCTCCAGAAGACGCCCATAAAAAAAGTTTGAAAGGGCAAAAGTGGCATGCTAATCAATGTAATTTATAATCTACATGTTACATACACGTGCTACAAGCTCCAGATACATTGCTATATATAGATATTTCACTCCACTGGCAGTGATACTGAAGTCAGAAGATGCCTATCTGAAGTACACGCAAGCGTTTCAACGTGAGGATTGTTTTATTCATCATCGCTGCACATCTAAGCAGGACAAGACATTATCAAGCTAAGACACAGAGTTCATCAGCGAAGGAACTTGAAACACACAATAAATATAAAGCCTAAATGCGATCGTAGACATTAAAAAGAGATGATAAATGCCATATTTATTTGGCCTTCTCTGTAGAGTGCGAAAACCGGGAAATGATATTGCAATCTCCGACAAAAAGCACCAGGTTTAAATTGCGATAGCGGATATACATTTTTATGAATTTATGTTATTTGTTCACATTGATAAAGAGAAAAGGAACAATTCATGAACGTTGTATAAAGACAAAACCATGAATTAGTACTGAGAATATTAGAGTTTACTTCGGATATAAAGAACTAGTGCAAAGTCTGTAGATCGATAATGTATTCAATTTAATATGAAGCAGCCAAGAACGTGCAAGGGACCATGTGGAGTGGATGGTGTCATATACGTGAACTTGATAGTAAGAATATATGTTATATTGAATTTACAATTATATACACCCCGTAAACTTAAAATATATATACACACACACATATACGGATATATATTTATATCTATGTGTGTGTGTGTGTGTGTGTGTGTGTGTGTGTGTGTGTGTGTGTGGTTCACTTATACTGCAACTTGTTGCAAAATTTGTTGGCACACACACCTGCAAAATGTGAAATGGTCCCTTCAAGCCAATACATACGACTACTTTCTCAGAAGTTGAATGGAATTACAAAACGGATGCCCTTCTATCATATGCTTCATTTATGATTAAAAAATAATCTTGTTCGACTGGAAGTCTTTGAAGTCCTTGAACAAGACCTCTGGCTATATTTCCAGCGTCGTCCTCCAAGAATGAAACACGATCTAGTTTTAATTTGCTCATCCAGGTCAGGCATTGGTCATCTTTGATTAAATATACAATACGCGTTTATAGTGTTTATTTATGGGCTTAGTCCCTCATTGCTAGTTATTTTTTGTTCTGTATTTTACTGCATTGTAATGCAAAAGACCATTTGTCTTTATTACACGTCGAATCAATAAAGGATGTTTAAAACACCGTTCATTTCAACAATTTTATTGTCTTTAATATAGAAGAGCATCGGGACCACAAAAGCAAGATGTTGAGTTAATCAGCCTCAAAATTTAGGTTAAGCTGTATTTATCATTCATTTAGTATGCAATCAAAATGTATGCCCATAGTTTGTCTTTGCTCTCAACTTCTGATGTGTTAGTCATACATGCTGTCCAGCTGAATTTATATTCAGTATAAGCATCTTGCACCTACCAGTGTATTTACATTGCACCATCCACTGCACAAACTCCTGTGAGAAAGCTCTGTAGTCAAATGTCATAACTGTTCTTGCGGCTATTGTCATCGCCATGGCAACTAAATAACCTCAAAAAACGAATACTAAAATCAGGGAGATGGAAAGAACGAAGCTTTTGATCCAGATGTGACGTAAGCAGACACTGGTTGCACTATTTTTTCCGGTGCTCTTTGATGTATCTCCCATTTTGTTTCGGCTTCTAATTTTAGCTTTCTCGTCCTCGAGATTACGTGGTTGTGCAGTCGACCGCACGAGAGTACGTGTCGTTGTGATTTTTTCAGTTCTGGCTGTTGATGTCGTTGTCGTGTCGGCAGCCCTCTCGGGCTCAGCACGACTGTCATCTGGTACGACTTGGGTAATTGTCGTCTGCTCCGGTCCAAGATCACTGTCATCTAAAGAGATAAATTACTATTGTAGGTGATCTCTAAACACACTAAATTTATTTATTTAATGTATTTTTAAATGATAACATTATGTTTCAATCTGATAAATATGTTTCATCAAAGACTGATATATAATGTATTCACTTGCTACTGTTGTATTTTTAACGACATTCGCAAGGAAAATTTCAGTTTTTATGTCATGGTTTTTAAGCGAAGGGAGGTGATACTGCTCACCTATAAAGGAAAAGAAAGCAACAAACGAATGCCTTTATTTGTTCCACTAACCAAAGCAGATTCGTAAAAATTCACCAAACTCTGTTTCACTGAACACTTGCCGATGAAACTTTAATACAGTGCAAATGACAGCATAATTTTGCGCGCATCAGTTCTGACATTCCATGCTGAGAGAGAGAGAGAGAGAGAGAGAGAGAGAGAGAGAGAGAGAGAGAGAGAAAGTTGTTGTTGTGGGGCTTAACGCCATTTTTCAGCACACGATAGGCTATACATGGCGGCCAGTATTAATGGTGGAGCAAGAAACCGGGAAATCCCCGGAAAAAACCACCGACCCACGAGAAGCTACTGGCAAGCTTTCTCACATATCCACATTCGCCGAATCCTAGACTCGAACCCACGCAGACAGAGGTGAGATGACAGTGATCCGTAACGGAGAGCGCTCTAGTCCACTCGGCCACTCGAGAGAGAGAGAGAGAGAGAGAGAGAGAGAGAGAGAGAGAACCTGTCGTATCATTGGTCTTGGACTTTTCGGCATGTATCGCCGCTATCTGCTTGCAGCGTCCGCTCAACATCATGTAGTAATCATACAGCAACTTCCGGGTTCGTCTGGGGCACGTGGTCAACTGGCGCCGGAAACAGTTGGCTGTCCCAGCTGAGATTCTTTACAAAATAGAAAAGAAAAAGAAGAGGAAACAGTTTGCTCATGAAGTCTGTATTATAATATTAAATTGGTGCAAATCTTCCAATTAATTAATAGTTGTAGATGATGTCTTGAATTTAAAATTAGATGGAGGATAATGGAATGACGCAGAAAAGCAAAATTAATTTCCATAGAATAGTTTACTCGGGTAAGCATTACAAAACTTAAAGGAAATTATAAAACGAAATGAAATAGCCTTTATTTGATTAAAATGTTTATGGAATCTAAACAGACTGAAGATTGACAATGAACCAATCTACTATTGACATGATGTGTTGCTGAACACTTTATTCGATGACTGATTTAGGCAAAAAGACTCGTTGTCTTTTAGCGACATAAGCGAATACAAGAAGAAGATATAAACTCATACTAGTAGAATATGTTCTGGTATTCCTATATAATCACTGTTTTCACACTGGTAGAGCATGTTCTGGATTCCTATATAATCACTGTTTTCACACTGGTAGAATATGTTCTGGTATTCCTATATAATCACTGTTTTCACACTTGTAGAGCATGTTCTGGATTTCTATATAGTCCTTGTTTTCCTTCTGGTAGAACATGTTCTGGTATTCCTATATAATCACTGTTTTCACACTGGTAGAGCATGTTCTGGATTCCTATATAGTCCTTGTTTTCCTTCTGGTAGAACATGTTCTGGTATTCCTATATAATCACTGTTTTCACACTGGTAGAGTATGTTCTGGATTTCTATATAGTCCTTGTTTTCCTTCTGGTAGAACATGTTCTGGTACACCTATATAATCATCGCTTTCATAATGGTAGAACGTGTTCTAGTATTCTTATATAATCGTTGTTTTCTTTATAGGTAAAACAAGACAAGAAACGGTTCGATTTAGAAATGGCATAGTGCAGTTTTAAGGAAATATTTTTTAGTGCAGTTTTAAGGAAATATTTTGTTAAACATTCACTTCAGCTGGGTTTTTTTTTGTTTTTTTTTTTTTATGTCGGCAGGGGCATTAGGTAACTTTTCAAAATCCAAATACATAACATGTCTATACTGCATAAAATACGTGTACCAGTTTAAAAATATGGGACAATTTTAATTAAAATGCGAAGTGAAATTTCTAAGATGAAAACTGAATTTCGATTCCATCAAAACTGTTCGTCAACAAAGCAGCACAAGTACGATATCAAAATGCTCATTTTATCATGACCAATATAGTATCATGACCACTACAGTATCAACCTCATTAAAGTAATACTACCAAGACTCCATAGACCTCATCATAGTATCAAGACCAATATAGTATCAACCTCAATATAGTTGCACGACCAGTACTGTATCACGACTAATATAGTATCGCTAACACTGTGTCAACCTCAGTATAGTATCACGACCAATATACTATCATGACTACTATTGTGTCACCACCAATAGTTTCACAACCAAAATTTAATTACATATCTGTGAAATCTTATATGCTTGATATGGTTTTCGAATACAGATATTCAATCCGTATTTATAATTACACACACAAATTCAAATTACTTAGATGCTTTGTTTGACGTATGCACGTATATATCTTTTAGACGCAGTGACACAAACTTTTCTAGATCCCAGTTCGTTTTGAATTTCATTCATATAGTAACGCTAAAAATTTCAAAGTGTGAAAATAGGGGTATGAAATAAGCACCAAACCGCGTTAGTATTTTGTATCAAGTCCGGGGAAAGAACTCGTGTGATATGGCTTATGAATACGTCTCGGCCTGACAGTTTCGACGTATCCCGTTACTCCATAGCGAACTCGATCTTTTCGTCGGCTCAGAACCAAACACTTATGCAGTTGTGTGTATGTATCAGAGCTAATATAATATCACTACCAAGAGAATATCATGCCTTGTATTTATCAAGACCAATACAGTATAAGGATTAGCACTGTATTTATCAAGACCAGTACAGTATAAGGATTAGCACTGTATTTATCAAGACCAGTACAGTATACGGATTAGCACTGTATTTATCAAGACCAGTACAGTATAAGGATTAGCACTGTATTTATCAAGGCCAGTACAGTATAAGGATTAGCACTGTATTTATCAAGGCCAGTACAGTATAAGGATTAGCACTGTATTTATCAAGACCAGTACAGTATAAGGATTAGC
>JAECUM010046138.1:0-33379 GCA_016617855.1 Megalonaias nervosa
TTTACAACAAATGGATTGACTATTAAACGATACTAAATTCCTATCACTCACAAACTTTTCTAGAATAGCGCCTTTTGTGTTTGATCTTAGACAATTGGTTTTGGAGCTGAACTTAACTGGCCGTTGAAATCTCCCTCGAGTATAGGAATGCCTTCTTTACAAAATATAGCAAATTGGTCCTTCAGTTCTTCCATTGGATCGGAGTATCTTGCAATAGGAAAATTAGTTGATGGCAAAAGGGCCCCGAAAAAGAAATTGTTTAAATTTATCGTTACATTTTACCTCTATCCCTAAAACCCTATCGCTGCCAACGCTCGACAAAGGATAAACCCAGAGTGACATCCTATATAGGATTGCTATTCCCCCGAACCCTGTATGCCTTAGCCTGTCTTACAAAATTCATTGTTAGCCTATTGTCAGAGTGTGAGAAATATTTAAACTCTGGATGTATATTGTCTAGAAACTTGAGCTGCTCCTGGAGAAGCGAGTGCTCAGTAAGCACTGCAATATCTGCCTCGTTTAGTAAAGAGTACAAGTAAGGTGAACCATACATAACTCCTTTTACGTTCCATGTCATCAGACGAAATGTATGGCTAGACATTTGTTGAGAGAAAAAAATAGATTTTCAACACAAGTATTGCAAAGATTATTAAATATTTAACCATAATATATGTACTCGACTTAGTGCCCATTTATCTAGTTTCGCCAGTACCGCCTTGTGTCCTTATCGTCATAATCTACATACCATTCTCTTGCCCATACAAAATTTGGCCAAAAACCTGTCTCTAAAACCTTTACAAAGTCTAACTCACATACCGTGTCTAAAGCAGTAAATGTGTCCTTTCCTCCTCATACTCGCCAATGTTTTAAGACCTGAGTGTCTATTACTTCTAACTCTTTTATTCTAGCGTATTTTTTATACAAGTTCTCATCGCCTCATTCGATCTCTCAACCGGTATCCTTGACATTAGAACCCGACGTTCATAAGCGTTCCTCACGCGTTTTTGTGGTCTGCAGTATCTGTTGGTTTTGATGACATGAGTTGTTTTGCATCCTTTATCCACATCCTTTGATGAGGTGCCCGATTCGGATGCGAATGGTCACCTTCTCTCCGTGTCGTCCTTTCTTTTATTTTCTCTTGCCGAATATTTCTGATCATGGTGATAACCACGTCCTCCGTTATCTTTAATTACTGTAAATCCTTCATTTGAGGTACTGGTTAAAGTGGACAGAGTCAGCGCCACTCCTTCCCTTGAACTAGTGGATTTCTTACGACCGCCTTAGTCGTATATTCCGTTTGGTCTGATAAATGCTTCCGCCGTTTGGTACAATTAGGGTCACGTGTATTGATCACATTCGCCGTATTTGACATTGGTGTTTCAATTGAATGTTTTCTCACACGCACTATATCAGCTAGTGTTATTTGATACTCTCAGCGTATGAAAGAGAAACGTACTTACGAAAAGGGGTTGGGG
This sequence comes from Megalonaias nervosa, assembly GCA_016617855.1. Taxonomy (NCBI): domain Eukaryota; kingdom Metazoa; phylum Mollusca; class Bivalvia; order Unionida; family Unionidae; genus Megalonaias; species Megalonaias nervosa. The sequence continues at coordinate 1,476 of JAECUM010046138.1, forward strand.
GTGAACGTGTGGTGCCGAAGAGTGAGCTTAATCTTCTAAACTTCGATTCTGGAACAAGATTGATAAACAAAGAACGCTTCTTTACGTACGCTAATACAAGATATATTTCATCTTGTGGTACCAAAAACGATATATTTTAACTGGTGCCTTAGCCACTCGTTTAAATTATCACGTTTTTAGTATCACAGGATGAAATATAACCGGTATTAACGTAGGAAAAGGACAAATCCGATGTACCCTTCCCCAAAACTATATAAATAATTATTGCATTTTCATGCAGTTTCCATTTCTAGTCCAACTTTTGACCATCTCTCTCTCTCTCTCTCTCTCTCTCTCTCTCTCTCTCTCTTATTATCGAGGGAACAATTCCTTGGAAGTAGATCGAAGAGAGAGAGAGAGAGAGAGAGAGAGAGAGAGAGAGAGATTCCAGTTGTCTTTCTTCATTTTATGCTTAAGGAGAAGTTATACATGATCTGAATGAGTTATGTTTTCTTTAGAAATTTTGTGGATGGGCACCAGAATTTAGTATACTGACTTCGAGACCATCCCTGTCTTTTATAATAATGACATAAGGATACAAAGCATATACATTAAAAAGTATTTTGGCAACTGAAAGCTTTTCATCTAAAATTGGTACAATTCCTGAATTCGTACCATTCATTTTATAGACTTGTTATTACTAATATCCTGAACATTTGAGAATGTAATAAACTGCCATTTTTGGAATACTTTGCGGTTTTCTGTTTTGAATTAGGAATATATATGAATAGGGTCCAGGATATTTCCCAGATCCTAATTTCACCACAAAAATGTATGACTGTTGGTACGGGTAACTGCAGTCATACAAATTGAATGAAAAGAAAAAAATATTTGTTGCAGTGTAAATGTTTATGTAACTAATGAGACCTGTGAATAGCTAAAACCTCTTGATAAAACTATGAAAAGAGATATCCACACCCTTTAAAAGCAGCAAAATATGTTAATGACGCGTACTAGATGCAACATAATAGAGATCAATTGGTTCCAAATTGAACACTTATGACATTCGCATTTTTTCTGTGCATTTTTAAAATGTGAGTCAGTCACAATGACATCAGACCGGCTATTGTGGCATATTCCTTATGGTTAACTTCCAATCTGATATATCAACAATTGGCACGTATTTAAATATATTTCCAAGCCTTAAAATAGACTTTTAAACAACGCAAAGCCTTTCTCTCTCTCTCTCTCTCTCTCTCTCTCTCTCTCTCTCTCTCTCTATATATATATATATATATATATATATATATATATATATATATATATATATATATATATATATATATAGTAAGACAGTCAGTCCAAGCCCCAAAAGGTGTATGACCTTCTTTGATCTAGATTCCAGAAGATTTAACATTTCAAATGAAATGTAAAAAATACCCACCAATCAAACAATCAATGAACCATCTATACGACAGTCCACCCAATAAAAATCACTTCCGAATCATTGACCGTTACAAATTTGATACCAAAGATAAAACATATTCAATTTACATATAGCGTCTCCAACAGAGCTGATTACCTTTAGCATATACTTAGAACATGTTCAAGGCATCTAGACACAACGAATAAATTCAATTAGAATTAAAAGAACGCGACGAATTTAATCTTATATATAACTTATTCCTTGGTATGCTTTTGGTAAATACTACAGATCTTGGCGTGCTTTACTTAAGGAGAGTCTGAGATGACATTTGCAGTAAATTTTTAAAAGACATAAATATGAGACTGACGGAATTGAAAGAGCTTGACAAAGCCAAACTGTAATCTACTCATGTGAACCAAGGACCTGCATAACAACAGTGTTGTCGGGAGAATTGTTTGCCTTCACAACAAAACAAGCACTATCGATTGAAGTATGTGTTACAATTACAGTAAATTCAAATGGGCCAATTGAAGTAACGGAAATGAGAAGACTATAGAAAAGATAGAGACTTATTCAAACAACCAGTCTCTCTCTCTCTCTCTCTCTCTCTCTCTCTCTCTCTCTCTCTCTCTCTCTCTCCTGAGACGAAGGGACGGAGAGAGAACTCCTTAGAAAGAAGTCCTATCAAATAAAGTGTCATGTTTAGAAATGTAAAAGATATAGTATTTCGTGAATTGAACTGAACTGAATCCAGTCCAATATATCTGACTTCACCCATGTGTACACTCCTTCTAGAAATTTACGATCCAGTTCCGACACTAGAATTCTCATTATCCCCACTGTTTAAACGAAGTCATACGGACAATGTTCTTTTGTGTACCAGGGTCAGCTACGTAGAAATAATTGGCCATCGATCTTAGGCACATGGACACTGTAATCTCATTCACTTACAAAATGCAAATATACAGAGCGTATTATCATGAAGGAAAAGCTAGCAAATAAAACAAATTATATATGCTTAATAATATGTATGTATGTATGTATGTATGTATGCATGTATGTATGTATGTATGTGTGTGTGCATATGTATGTATGTATGTATGTATGTATGTATGTATGCATTTATGTATGTATGTGTGTGTATGTATATATGTATGTATGTATGTATTTTTAATTTAACTAATTAATTAAATTTAATTAATTTTTAAATACATAGCAGCATGTATGTATGTATGTATGTATGTATTTTTAATTTAACTAATTAATTAAAATTATTTAAGTTCAAATACATAGCAGTATGTATGTATGTATGTATGTATGTATGTATGTATCTATGTATGTGTTGTTGTTGTTGTTATACCCGCAACGTGGAAAAGAAAAACCCCGAAATAAGATTTTCATCTCTGTTTCCATATGTAGGTACGTCGGTCACATTCCCTGCTAATGCAAAATACGTTATTATCTTTCATCATAAGCAGTCAAACCTTGGCGTGTCTGTTGTTTTCATTTTGGGGTGCATGGGGAACAGTTACTAGCAATGTTAACTATCATTTTCATTCTCATTCCTAAACTCTTCTAGTTACACCATGCTTGTAGCCTGCTGTTCAAGGTCGACCCTAACGTCCCTGTTACGAGCGGAGGGTCAATGGGCCAATGGGCATCCAACTAGGACACGACCAATACATGTTATTATGCATTATAAAATTAAATGGTTTGAGAGTATTCATACTTGCAATGGATTTCAAACCTCAGCCAGACCCCTGGGATCCAAGGGAAGGGGACCAAAGGTAAAGGTAGAAACAATAAGAATTAAGATGTCACTTAATAACGTCGTTATTGACACCTAAATGAAGATCTTACAGACATGTGTAACTGTTATCACATTTGTCCTTTCATAATACGTCTTTTAAACTCAGTAAGTGAATCCCGACGACAGTATAAATTGCCTGTAACTTGTCCAGTTCCTTACCAATACCTGTCGTTCTCAGTCCTCTCAGAACCTCTGAGCAGGGTTATAGAGTCAAACTTGCATTTTTGACCCTTTCTCTGCTAATTAGTTTAGCTTTCTCTTTGGCATTGTTCCTATATACCTCAAGAGATATCTTGTATGTTATAAGCTCTATTGCCCCTCCAGATCATGGGGTACGGTCTGGAGGATAAAAAAATAAAGGCAAGCACGTGAAATACGTAATCATGGTTGTCAAATCCAAGGACTTTGATACAACGGTCACATGATACGAGTCTTAATCTGCTATCTGGATTAAGGTCCCGTTTAGTGCCCACGAACGCAGCCCCGGTCTAAGAGTAATTTTCTTTTTCATTGTCATTTTGGTGGTGATAAAAGAGTTTGATTTAGACATTATTGGTATTGATTTCAAGGTCTATGGTTATTCATTATAAAATGAGCATTATGTTGTGGAGTTCTGTGTGCATTTTGGTGACAGTGCATAGTAACTAATGAGACACTGATGCTGATCAGGATACAGTCAAATATGCGACCTACTGAACGGTTGCGTTGTTTACAGCCCAGCCTCTCAAAAGATGCCTCATATACTCAACCTATGACAAGAACTTTATCATGATTTCAACGTAGAAGGTACTTTAGAGTAACATACGATTTATTAGTCTTTTACATAGTAAATTTCTGCGCTTAAAAACATATGCAGAGATGATGCTTGAAAACAAAAATTGTGATCTGACTCATCAAGATTGAAAAAGGACATATATTTCATTAGTGACATGGTATTGTTTTCTACCCTCCCCCCCCCAAATATAATTCATTATTATAATTTCCTACCTCGTTTCCTATTGTGGTGCATCTTTTGAGCATTTCTCGCTCTTCTGCACCCTCCTTCTCTCTCTTGCATGCCTGGAAAAAGGGTTATCTGATAAAATCGAAAGTAATTATTTTCTAAAAAGCATCAAAACGGTCAGTTAAAATGACACATTTGAAGAATTTTATAAACGCTCTAAAATAACATGCATAAGGAAACGTTCTGATAAATATGGTAAATGCAAACAGTTATATTTTTCATGCATTTAGACTTATAAGACCGTAACACATTTGAGTCATTTAAGCCATAAAATATATTAAATTTTACTCTCTCTCTCTCTCTCTCTCTCTCTCTCTCTCTCTCTCTCTCTCTCTCAAACTGCTAAATTATCTTAATGTATTGGATACCGTATTTACTTATATGTATTGTAACACGGACAGCCCAAGTCTCCACGGTCCATTTTTGTTCTATTGAATATGACCTTCTTTAAACTTGATTATTAGAAGATTCAAAATTTCAATCGAATTATATACTACCCACCAATCCATTCATCTTTGTATCCAATGCACCATCTATATACGACAATCCACCCTTTAAGTTACCCCTTACCAATAACTTGGCCCTAACAAACTTGTTACTAAAATAAACACACTGGAATTTTTAACAATGCCCTAACTTTACTCCGCTGAGCTACCTACCTGTTGCACATAATTAGAACATATTTATGGCACGTGAAAAGGACGAATAAATTAAATCGGAATCAAAATAACCCAAGTAATTGCTTTTGGTAAGTAATATAGAAATTGGTATACTTTAATTAACGAAAGCCTGAAATGACACTGACAGTAATTGGATAATAGACATAATTTGAGACTCCCAATATTGAAAGCACTGGACAAAAGCAACTTTTAATTTCCTCACATGACATATCCGAGCCAACAAGGCCCCACATACCAACAGTGTGTTTACAGGAGAACTGTTCGACTTCACAACATAGAAATACGCATGATTTAAATATTTGTTCCAAAATTACGATAAAACTCTCTCTCTCTCTCTCTCTCTCTCTCTCTATCTCTCTCTCTCTCTCTCTCTCTCTCTCTCTCTCTCTTCGATATAAACAGAGATATTAAAGAGATATAAACAGAGAGAGAGAGAAGGAAAGAGAGAGAGATGTATAGAAAGAAGAACTAGGAAATAAAGTAATGTTTTAAAAAAATGCATCCTATTGGGGAGGGTATTAAGCAATACTGGTTCTTGAATAATACATTTCTTTACGAACCATATAACAAAGTTACGCTTGACGTAAAAATGACCTGGACATCGCAATGATAGCACACTTGTTTCACATCTCTGCGGTCCGGGTTATTTCTTCGGTTCCAGCATTTGCTAGAGTAATGTGGTCTTATATCCAAAGTTGTGTGCTTCCTGTGTATTCTCAGGTTTCCAACATGAACATCTGAGCTGTCGAATATGCTTCGTATAAATTATGGCTCCCGCAGATTCTCAGGTTTCTTTAACCACAAACGATCTCAATGTCACAATATCCAAGCTGTCGAGCTGGCATTGTATAAGTTATGGTCTCTAGCGGATTCTCCGGTTTCCTACACTGCATATGATCGCAGTACACCAATATCTGAGCCATTGAACTGGCTTATTGTAAGTTATGAGAATAAATCGACGTAAGATAAATCAAGTTTAAATTTTAAATACTGCCGAACCATACGTGGTTCTGCGAAACGTCCATGCCATTACATTGTCCGGACATGAAACTTCGTAGGATGGACATAAAGGCATATTATTCATTAGGCGTATTCAATAATAAAGAAAACCTAATAATAACACAATAAAAGCATGAATGTACGAACACACTTATCGTCTAAAACTAACTTCAGTAAATTTTTTTAAAATAGAAATGTACAATTAGATGATCATCTAATCCGAAATTAGGCCATGTGCTTAAGATAATATTTGACCACATAATTACTTTGCTAAGCATTAAAGAACGTGAATGAATTAATCACATCTGTAAAGTTTACTATGTGTATAAAATTTGAAATTTGCTTGCGGAGCATACTTGCACCTGCCAATTCATTTTTGAGCTATATGAGAAGTTGGTGCAACTTTTGAACTCCGCAAAAATTTGGATAGCGTTTAAATCTGCATCTGTATGCAATTATACAAATATGTATAAATTTGTACACTGTAGTATATGTTATATGATGTAGGTGTATAAGACAGTAATAATACATGGGATATCTTATCACATTTTCAGAATCGTTCAGTATTTTCTGATACTGAACACCTTAATACTGCACGACACGTGCATCTAAAAATAGCATGGGGTATTAGGAACTACTTTGCAAACAAAACATGTACACTAATATAGTAGTCTATAGGTTTTAGTTTATTGAATTTGTTTGTGGATGAACTAAAGAAGTGGTTTTGCCTATTTGAAAGTAGAGATGATAAGGTGAAAAATGTGGACGAGTTTATTGAGTCACAAAATATGAAACTTTCAAAGAAGAACGTGATCATTTAAACATTTATTTACGAGAAATGTTCGTAAGCTTTCGTACATGGAATGGTTCAGACTATCACCAGTGCTCTCTGGGGTATATCAAAATAGCATAGAAAAGCATAGTGAAGGTAAGGGATATCGCATATTTATCAGAGACGTATCATTTTATAAGTCAAAGTACTAAATTCGAGGGAAAAAATGTACTTTTTGGTAGGAAAATAAGGGTCTCAGATCCAATAAGACATGACGATGAAGAATTCTTATTTCCGCTGGCTGAATGTACTGTCACACACCATCTGCATTTGCAATTTTTTACGTTAAGATTTTTTATGTTTGGGATTTAGACTAGCTATAGACGCCAGACAGGTCATAACATATCCGTGGTCCCTACAAAGAGCATGCAAATGACAAGGCATACACATGTCTTCCTTACCTGGTAATAAGAATAGCAAAAATATACATTTTTGCATTATGAATTTCCTCAAAATGTACTTTCTTAGTAATTTCTGCAAATCCGAACTATTTGAGCTATGTCATTGGTTCGAACACTTGATTACACACCACGAAATTGTACTGTCAGTTAGATCAGATTTCCAACTGCAGTAACATTCTCCATACTGCACTTCAAATGAAATGAACTTTATATTCCTTAGGGTCTTTTTGATAATTTCTGTTGAAAGGGTTCACCTTTTCCACATTATGATTCCAAACATTCAATGACAGAACAGATACACACATGCAGATGAGTCGCGACGAGTCCCTCCCTGCTTAAATCACATGCACAGTGCGTGCAATTGACACAGCTAATAAATGTAGTCCATAATCAGCAGAATTGAGTAGAATAGACAAATAAAACAAAATCCGTCCATTCCAGACCAACTGGAAAAGTTGTTGCAATGCGCATTCACTCACAATATGACTCTACATTTCAATTTTTTTAAGAAGACCAAAACCATAATTCTTTTTGAAACTTACGTCGAGAGCGCGTCGAAGTTCAAAGGTTATGTGTTGCTGTGTATTGATGAATCTACGGTTGTGGATTTATGTTGGAATACAGCATAAATTCAATTACTTTGTTTCTAGAAATGAATTTTTTATAATTAAGCCTTAGATAGAACAAGAAAATGAATACATAATTAAACGGTTACTGCATTTATATGGGAAAATGTGAACTCGTTTTCTCGGAGTAATACAGAAATCCCAAAGGACCTAACAACTGAAAAGACTATTCAGAAGTCCTCAGAACCATAACCTGACTGATGTGAATAGATGTACGTTACCAATCCTGAGCAAAAATAATAGTATGTGTTGATACAACAAACCACCAATCAATAACCACAAAAGGCTGTAAGACCAAGAAGAACCCTGAGATTCATCCTATGTATTTTTCAATATTCGCTAACAACACAGCTTAAAGGGACGAATTCGGAAAGAGGCAATCATAGACATGTCAAACGTAAGACACGTTACTGAGAAAATTCAGGAACATTTATTTAATAATGCATGATTTTATCTATATTCCACTATAGAACGCATAACTATATTGTATGATCTCCAAGCAAACCAAAGCATATATTCTTTGTGTAATTTATAATAGTTCCTCCTAAATTAAACTACTTGATTTTATCATCCTGCGCTATATTTTGTCTATTAATTTCTTTTTTGTCTTAACTTCTACATAAAACGTTTAATTTTTTTCTATAAAACAATTTCAAAAAATAAAAACTTGAAAATTGTTCTGGTTTGCCACATCAGCAGACTAGGTGATGTTTTTGTAAACAAAATATCATTGATAAGGAAAATTTATTTGAATTATCTAATTCTGTTGTTTTTATTTGAATTGTCTTACGTTGTTGATATTTGTGTGAATTGTCTAACACTGCTGATATTTAGTTGACTTATCTATCATTGCTGATGATTATTTGAATTGTCTAACAATAGTCTTTCATGTGTTAATATGCCGCTATACACCAACTAGCAAAGTGGACAGAAGTGGGTTATACAGTGCGGCTTTAAATTTTAAATTTTCAGACCAGACAGGATCATGCGGCTGCAAATGGAAATCGAACTTGGTCTCGTCCCAACACGATTATTACCCAATCTAGATCACTAAGAAGTATGAAAGCTCAGAAATTAGCTCAACTGTATTGCATCCACTTCTCATATCTTAAGCACGTTTGCAGCGTGTGAATTCAGTATCGTATTTACGGGGGGGGGGGGTGGACGCCCCAGGTGCCAGAGGTCTTGGGGGTGCTAAAACCCCTTTGGGCCTTCATGGTCGCCACTGAGTGAATTTGGCAAGACCTATTACAAACATAAGGCATATTTTGTTTTCTTTTTCACTTAGTGCTCAGATAAGTGAGGTAAGGTGGACACTGACGAAATCTAAAATACCGGACACTCCTTTGTACACAAGCAAAAATGATCTTGCCAAAAAGAAGATAGACCATCTGTAAACCGGACTGTTGAGTTTTAAACAGACCGAATGACCACCAAAGGGAGGGGGATTTGATTATTTCAGCTGTGCGACAGTTACGCTGCAATTTTATTTCGCAGCATAAACGACTAGTCTCTGTAAAATTATATGTATTATTTTTACATTTTAAGATCAATCTTAGGAAACCTATATGAATTTTCTCAATGATTTCAATATTTTCAGTCTCCTAATTTCCAATTCAGATAGTCTAATATGTGTTATGGTACTATCGACTTGTTACAGCTTGCAGTGTTGCATATGAAATCATTGATTTTTGTGGATAATGTATGCCATTTAAAACAGAGTCGACTCCAGCAAAACAAACGCAAATTAAGCATGCTTCTACGAAGAAACAAGCTACCATGTAATTAGAAATGCAGGCAACACAGTTTCCATTTGATGAATAAGTCTATCCGCCCATTATACTTTACCATTTTCCGATTCAGGCCTCATCACCTCCGTCCCCCGTCGCCGTCCTCCACTCCTGGAAATGAACATATATATTTCCGATGATGTCTTTTGAGATTTTATGGTATAATTATGTTGCAGGTCAAGGTTTGCAGGTAAATTATTAGTAGCGTAGGGGGATACCGTAGCCTCACGTAGACCGTAATGTTAAATTTGGTCGTTTGTACCGTAGCCTCAAAATTTATAGCCTCACGTAGACTTCTATATTAAATATAGGGGGTTGCACCGTAGCCTCAAGATTTATTATGGAGTCAATAGGAATAAAACAGGTGACGTGACGTCACGGTACTGGTAACAATGTAGCAAGTGACTGACCTGAATACGCGCGGTTACTCTAGGTAGGGACAAATACAATAGAGACATATACATATGTAACACATATATAACATATAGGCAAGAAGAGTAAATCCGTTCGAGGCATATGAAGTAACCCTGAAAAGGGCCTTTGTATTTCTACTTCTTTGTTTTCTAAGTTATTCTTTTCCTCCACCAACTTCTTACTTTCTGTCCTACACTCTTCTTTTCTTCTCATTCTTTTCCTCCTCTTGTTTTTCCTTCGTCTCCTTCTTTGCCTGTTTCTTCCTTTTTTCATTCTCCTCTTCTTTTTCAATTTTTCATTCCATTCTCCCATCCTCTGTTTGTCTTCTATATCTTCCTTTTCTTCCTTTTCAATTCTAGTCATCTCATTTAAGATCTCCTTCCCTCTCTTCAAATTGTTAAACTCCGTACTTAGTCTATGAGGACTTTAAGCCTCAAACTGCATTCTAAATAGCATCTCCTCCACCATATCTAGTGTATCTACTACCTCCTGCAATCTCAGCATCCTTTCCATGTTACTAGCAATTTTGTATTCTGTGTAGAATAGCGCGAATGACGAACGCTATGCATTTACATACTTCAAGCACGGACGTGAAGGAAAATATCCCTTACAATAACTTCACATATTATATACTATCCACACAGAAGGGAGGAGAAGAAAAACGCACACCATATCTACTATCCAAAACCCCAATATCTACTACCCACACAGAAGAAAGAGAAGAAGAAAAATACACTGTATCTACTATCCACACAAACGTTCGCGAACGCATAAAACATACACTCTACTATCCACACAGAAGGGAAGAGGAGAAAAAATACACCATATCTACTATCCACACAAACGTATGCGAACGCATAAAACACACACTCTACTATCCACACAGAAGGGAAGAGAAGAAAGAAAATGCACTATATCTGCTATCCAAACAAACGTACGCGAATGCAAAAAAACACACACACACTACGATCCACACAGACGGGAAGAGAAGAAAAACATACACCATATCTGCTATCGGAAACCCCAATATCTACTATCCACACAGACGGGAAGAGAAGAAAAGCACACATCATATCTATTATCCACACAAACGTACGCGAACTCATAAAACACGAAATGCACACACATCGGTAAAGGAGTGAGTGTTTATAGTCACACTACTTCACATTCACAAAATTGGCAACTCGAATAGTGTCTTTTTTCTAGAGATCTCGTTAGCCCTGAGAATGGTTGTTTTTTTCTTGGAACTTCAGGTGCACCTATTAATGTCTGCACCTTCCAGGCCGGGCACCACAGACACATCTCCTACTCCAATCATTTACCCAATTCACATTTGTGATTGGGAGCGCAGAGGGGGGTTGACTGGCTTCACTCTCCCAGTCTTCACTTTCAGGTATGGTGAAGACTTCCCTCTGTCTTCTTCTATTTTGTAGCCGGGGATGATAATGAGGTCTCTGTGGCTATGCTGGCACTGGTACTTGTGGCTGTGGCTGACGTTGTGGTGGTGCTGATAAGGGTTGTGGAGGCGTCCTCACCTCAGGCTTGACCTTACACAGAGATCTCAGTGTGAGGTGAGGCAGGATCTCTCTCTTCTTTTCCACTTCTTTCTTCTTTTTTTTTCTTCTTCCTCCTCTTCACCCTGCCAGCTTCTGCTATGGCCTCCATGGCCAGTTCATCTAAAATGCGACTGGCATACTCCAGTTACCTCTGGAGCTCCAACAATTTGGCAATTATATTACTCATTCTTCAATGTTGATACGTCAACGTTGTGTAGCCAGACTGACGATTGCTCCGCTTTATATCCCTGGAGCACGGACGTGAAGGAAAACATCCCCTGACACCAAAACTGACAATATCACTCTAATATCCATTACATGGAACGCGCGGACCTAAAAGAAACACTCACGTTAACTTTTTTTGCTTCCGAACACAGACATACATTATCGGACAAGACAGAGAAACAAAGTGCTTATAGACACACTTCTATTTTTTAAAACATACAAACGCAATTTTTTGGCAATTGAATTAGTATGTCTTTTCTAGATTGATGGGGTGGCCCTGAAGAGGGCTGTTTTTGTTGACGGGGATTGATGGCAATCTTTTATTGTCTAATATTGCGTCCCCGTCTAGCAGCAGGCTTTCCTACAGGATACGGTCTGCTTCTCCGGAAAGAGAAGGAGAACTCTATCGTGTCTACTCGGCAGTCAACAAAGCCTCTGTCTGGCTCCTGCTGCTGTTGATGCTGCTGCTGTTGTTGCTGTTCTCTCTGCTGCTTCTGAAGTCTATACTTCTCTGTCCACTCTTCTTGTTCTTTCTTGATTTCCTCTCTGAAGACCTCTTCTACCAGGTCTCGGGATATTGTTAACATCCTGACATTCTATATCTCTTCAGGCTTCGGTATCAGGTTTTGCCTGACACAATCTAAATTCCCATAAGCTTCGTTCAGCTTGGCTAGTCTTGAAGGTATCTTCGTAGGTGGACAAGTCAATAATGGATGGTCAGTCTGGAGACTACCCCGCTTTATATGGTACAAACGCGGACGTGATAGAAAACATCCCTACTGGTTTTTTTCTTATTGTTTTGTTGGTTTTTTATTTCACAATTGATGATAAGTCATCAATTCAATTCTGACTTTTTGTTTGAAAATCTCTGACAAGTAACCGTTTCTTTGCTTCGTATGCGCACTCTGGGCTAAGACAGATTCGATGCGATAGATCTCCAGAGTAGACAACGGAGGACAAGAATGATCACGCAAGCCTTTATACCACTCATACAACGCTGCTTCTTCCTAAATGAGGCTCCAAGCGTCCTCCAGATACTCGTCCAATTTTTCATCTTGATTCATCATCAGACATTTATCGTGTTGAATTTGACTGGGATGATCGTTTTGACATCCATAGCAATCTTTCTTGGTCAATTCCGTAATTTTATCCGCCAGGTGTTTAGCAAAACAGGACACTAAATGTTGATCTTGTTCTGGCCATCTGGACGTGACCACTATGCCCTCATCGTCTTTGTTTTGGGTTTCTGCCTCCACGGTATCCTCCCATTCCATTTCCAAAGATTCTCCACCTTTCAACGAGGTACAACAGTCTTCCATATTTTCTAATAGTATAGAATGACTTCTCAAACTGTTGATTTTAATCGTATTATCGAATTCAGCATACAGGATGATGTTCACCGTCTCGGAGAGAGCTTCTGCAAACTGAAGTTCCACATGAATCTGACCGGACTTTATAGGGTGGAAATGTCCCTCGTCGATGCCTTGGTGTGGAGTGACATCAAAGGCCCACAAAGTGTAACCTCCTGCAAAATCTTCGTACGTGATGCCGTGACTGGTGTTGGTTCCTAGCTGTCCGGTAGCTTCATACAGGGACAAGTACGATCTCAAGTAATTTTTCCCATCAAAGTTAGGTTCGAAGGGTCTGGTACACAAGGTCTTGCCATCGCGACTGACTTCGATCTTGGACACTTTGTGGTGTTTAACCTCGAAAGGATTGGCAGTGACGATTCTGTTGATGGCTGCATTGCTCACGATACCAACGATTAAACGATTGGGTTACTGTCTTTGGAACAGATGATCCTCGATCTTGGATCGGAGTCCAGTGGTAATGGTGAACGTTTTCACTTCCACGCGTCGTATCCGATACTTGGCGGTCGTTCTGCTCAACGTGTGACTGATGTCGTTTCCCACTTTAGGTAACACTTCTAAGCGGCGCACGTAGAGTCTGGCTTCTTCGGTGATGGTTTTGTACTCGTTTGCATGAGCCTTCAAATGGAAAGCGACGCTGCTGAGATTCAGTCTCAGGCGGATATCCACACCGTTTAGCAAATACTTGTCTTGCAACCAAATGCAAACCATCCATCAGATCTAAACTACGGCCTTGCAGGATTTTTTTCTACGGTCGTTAAAGCCCACATTGTGAGGATTGTCATCTGCTGTCAGGACTGTGACCTTAAACTTGTCCTCGCCTGCTGTGTCAGGTTTCCATACCATGCAAGCATCCAGATGAGTGTTCTTGTCCTCTTTTCCGTACGTCAAGAGATTTTCCAGGTACACTCGGTAAGCGTAAGTATTCATGCTACTGCTGGCCAGTTTGTTATTCAAGTACAAGTCCACTTCGCTGAACAAGGAATGCATGAAATTGTTGATGGGAGCTACTCTAGCATCGGCTCCCAAATTGGTGTTGTCCGTTTTGATCATTTTGAGTTTCAGATACAAGTAACTGGTATTCAGATCAATGTAATCTTCGGGCTGTCCTTTGATTTCAAACTCGATGGGAGCTGAATCCGTCAAAGAGGAGACCGGATGAAATTCTACCTATTGGGATTCTTGCATCGTCATCATGGTGGGTGGCATGGCAAACAGATCCAGTTCCGACTTAGAACAGGCGCAAGACTCTCGGTGCATCATTTTCTTTCTTTCTTTCTCTCTGTGATTTAATGATCAAAAACGCCTAAGTCTCGGACGGTTCTTCTTTTCTTAGGCTTTCTAGCTCTGAGGGTGTGACGTCCTCTGAAGGGGTGCCTTCGTCGTCTCTTTCTGCCTTGTCCTTGCTGTGGCGTCAAGGAAGCAGGAATGTCTGACTCGGCAGTGTCTGGAGCATTTATAGGAGTTTCTCGTCGGCCCAAAATGTCCTTGCCCGTTTGAAGCGAAACATTTTTGCCTGCTCTCAAGAAAACTTCTTTGTGGTTTTGTTTCTCGATGATCACATTTCGGAAAAATTTTTTGCCTTGCGTCAAAGCAACATCTTTCAAGGCTGAATTCAACATATCTCCTAAACCATGTCCTCGCTGTCGACTTACTCTTCGGTACACAGGATACATGACTTAAAACTCGTTAGAGAATCTTTTTCGAAAATGGGGTTTCACACTGACTTTTCCTTTAATGAATGGTATATTTTGTCCCAGATCTCCTTTTATAACAATGTTGACTGTGTCGAAATACGACTTGCTGACGGGCAAATAGTGAGGATGTACAAATTCGCGGTGAATGTGATAAGTGTAACCACCTTCCTCGTCATTGGTCGTGGTAGAATCCACTTTAAAGGGAATGACACGCAGTAACGGTACGGAGGTGTGTTCCACTACGTTGTACTCCAACACATCGGAGTACACAAAGATCAAATTTAGTCCTTGGTTCAGTTTTACCGGGGAACGAAATAAATTTAAAATTTGGGTGTTGCTAAAAAATGGTGATGTCAGGGGAGAGCTTTCCATCAGTAAGGTGATCTGCTCTCCACCCAACAGCTCAAATAATTCGTGATTAAAAGTGATGGACAACGTTTGGGCATCCCTAAATCTCATCAATAGGCGACGAGCCACTTTATGGAACTCAATGGTGACAGGTTTGTTCTGTTTGGTCAGGACTTTGCCAAACTGAGCGTCGAAAATACTTGTAATCGTGTCCACCAAGTGTTGAACATTAAAATAATAGCCTGTAGGAATTTTCATCTCATACATGCTCAGGGGAGATTTGTCTTGTGTTGGATTTTTGGATTTCAAAATTTTAGGATCATTGGTATCCAAGTGTTCTTGTACTTGTGGACTCAGGATCTCGACCCAAAACTTTGTTTGATTTTCAATGATGTTTTTGATTTGTGTAGGGTGAATCATTTCCACCGCAACCACTTCCCAATGGGCTTCGTGATCCAATTGGATATCCTGAGGTAATTTGGTCATGAAACAGCATAAAGTATCTTTGGGAAACACCTCCATGGAACTGTCACTGGGTAACGTCACGTAATATTGGTTGTTCATAATTCCAGAGTTCTAATGTCCGATGGGTCGCTGGAAGTCAAAGGAGTGTCTAAAAGAGGATTGTTGTGATGGTTATGGTGACCGTTAGAAGGGTGACTGACACTGGACGCAAGGCTCCCGTTGTTGTTCCCGTTAGAGGAATATTTCGGGGACGGATTGGGAAGAAGGTAACCGATGCAACTGCTCAGAAAATGGTCCACAATTGTTTGTCTCCTTGTTGTAAACTCAAATTGGCAATGGCAGCACCGATGACACAATACACCACAAAGATTTGGCAGAAAAAGACGAAATGCGTTTTAGGCACATGTTCTCCACACCACACCCACAAGGGTTGCTTTTGTAGATCTTGCACAGAAGAACTGGGGGAAGGAGTGGTCACTGCAGTGGTAGCGGTTGAAGCTGTGTTGAAGGGCATGATGGACACTCCTTTTTATAGTCGATGGTTTCCTAAGCGTCGATCCAAGAGTCAAAACTCGACGGATATCCTTTCCAATGTACTTTGACTTCTTTGGCACGACTTTTTTCCCACTTTACAGTTCTTCAATCGATAATGCTTTCGATCTCGTACACTTCGTTTTCTTTTTGGTTACACGTTGTAACTCGGACAAGTAAAACGTTCCTTTTAACACTTCACCGTTCATGTCTTCCAATTTATAGACGGCAGGATGACGCCCACGTACTCGTTCAGTGACACGAAACAATTCGGTGGTCCAGTTGGGTAAGTAACCTTTGTCGAAAGTGCGTTTGGTTTTGCCAATGTGCACCCAATCTCCTACTGCGAACACTCCACCTTTCTTGGGAACAGTCTTCGTCGGGGACGTACTAGACAGGCGCTCGAAGACGGTCACTTCGTTGTCGGGAGTCACTTCTTGGAGGAACGTCGGATGCTCCGTTGGTACGATTGGTTGTACGCTTGGACTAGGTGCGGTAAGACGTCAGTGTACGTGAGAGTGTGTTGATGCGTAAAATATTTCCACAAGAGTTCTTTCAAGGTACGTTGAAAACGTTCCACGATGCTGGCTTTGGTTTCGGGATTCTCGGTGGGGAAAAAATGAATGTCACGTTTCTTTAATTCTTTTTGGAAAACTTGGTTCAGACATTCAGTACCTTTGACGATCGCTTTGTTTCAACACCAGTTGGAGGGATCGCACTAACTCACTGCTCGATTTGGAAGTCAATGACACGACCCAAGCAAATTTGGAAAAGACGTCGATGACACAAGACAAATGTTTGTAGCCACGATTGTAGGTGGACAAATGAGAGACATCGGCTAAATCGGCTTGCCATTGATGATCGATGAACTCCACTCGGGTGCGACTTCTGGAAAATTGTCGTCGAATGGGGTTGTGTAAGGTGTACGTGGCCTGTTCCTGTAACCATCGCTGCACTTGAGGTAAACGGATACTTTTCAGTCGAGTTTTGGCAGCACGATACAATTTCTGAACTCCTCTGTAACCTGCAGGATGGGCTGGATCGTAGTAAATGCTGGTTAACACCTTCTCCATGTTTTAATAAGTTATCCACTCTTCACTGATGCTACTCTGGATGGGACTAGGGAATGGTTTAAAAACGGCTTTACGTTTCCTATGTACCACGGGAGTAGAAGTCGAGGGTGGTGGTGGTGGTGGTGGTAGTGGTGGTGGTGGTGGTGGTGGCGGTAATGGGATAACTTTGGTCTTCTTTTATTTTTTCACTTCCGGTTTCCCTTCGTTCTTTTTAACTTCTGTCGAAGGAGGAGTGGACATCATCTTTTTAACCCAAGCTTTAAGTTCTTCTCGTTGGGGTGTAGGGGAAGGGGTCAATAAGGACGCTGTAGTCTTACTAGGGATGGGAGCTGCTGACGGTGTTTGAAAGACTTCTCGTGACTCTTCTTCCTCACGCATCCGTGGGGCTGCGTCTGTCTTGACCGCTCCGGGTGGTGTTGGCGGTGGTGGTGGTGGTGACGGACTTTTCATCAGAGCCATCAAACCTTTCAGAGTTGGTAGAGCTGTTTCGTCTAAAGCTTTCTGATAAAAGAGTTGCAGTCGTTGCAGCAGCTGACCGTTTCTAACAAATCGCTGCGATCCATCAACGATTGCAATTCGTGTTGCAACTGGGGCATCTCGGTCAAATGAGGATTGGGAGGTAAACGCGGGGTCCGTAGTTCTTGCCAACGATGATATTCCCTAAATCGTTTCTAAGGCACTAAAGCCAGTTTTCGTCCTTCCATCGGATGTCAATGGTCACGTCTGAGATCTTTAGTCTCCAGAGTCCTCCTTTTATCTTCTTGCACCCATTTCTTGTGAAGCAGATCCCTGCACGAGTCCCATAATCGCTGTTCCCAATACTCCTTTCAGCAAGAGTGCTAGCAACATAGGCAAAAAGGGCAAATATCCTCCGCGTTGGACCAACATCTTTTTCTTTTGACTGATGGGTAAAAAACATTTTGGACCATTTGACGAAGAAATTGTCGATGTTTGGCTAAGCATTCTTTCTGATGTTTAGACAAAGGTATCGTTCCTTTCAAGACATTCAAACAACATTCGCACACGGTACCGATGACGTATTTGGAGGCGGTTTGAATGAGTTTTATCGCATGGGTGAAGGGGCTTTGGACAGGACGGACAACACGTCCCAATGTTTTGCTAAACGAGGAGGCAGTCCTTTCCTTTTCATTCCCTTGGAGGTAGAAGATTGACTTCTGGGGGGTGACATCTTTGTTTGTTTGTTTGATTCGGGGCACAAACAAACACAAAAGTACACTGACGTCAATTACTTGGCACACACCCTTTTATCTTTTTTTTTTGACTATCGCGTCGTCAAAAAGGTGACGATTTTTCCCACAAAATTTCGAAACACTCCTCCCTTTTGGTGGCTTCTTTTTTTCTTTAGACTAGTGTTCCTTTTCACAGGGTGACGTCGATGCTTGGCTAAGCGTTTTCTCGGATGAAGTGACTGTCCTTTTCTTTCTCCTTTTCCTTTTTGCACAGAAGAACGACAATGGTAACGGTGTGCACTTCTTTGAGAGGACATCTTTGTGCGTTCAAGACCACAAAAACACTGATCCCATCGTTTACCTCAGACCTTTCTTATATTGGAATGCGTCGCCACTGATTGTCTTTACGTCGTATCAACTTGATGACAGACATCACTCGACGTTGAGGGGTTCGCAACGGACTAAATCGGGACAGTTCTTGCTTCGACAAATCCAGTAAACTCTGTAACACGCCCGATCTCTCTTGGACTTTGATTTTCGGGGCAGGTACTTTGTGAGCAGTGGCCACTGCCGCTAAAGAGGAGGAGGGTGTCACCGCTGGAGCAGAAGTTCTTGGAGACGCGGGTTTCCAATGTTTCATCAAATTAGGAAGACCATGTGTCAAATTGGGTTTGGCTGGCATTACCATCAGCGAAAAAGTGGAAGAACCTGAGGCTACTAGAAACACGATCACCGATGGCGCAGGTCGTGGTTTGCGAATGTAAGTTTGTGTCCTGGAAGCAGTACCTCTCTTGCGGGTAGAAGCTGTTTTCTGTGTGCTTTTATTTTTTCTTTTTCTGAGGCTGTGACCTGGTCTTGAACCGTTGCTCTTTTCTTTTTCTTCTGGGTACGTCGGAGACTTTTTTTTCTTGCGGAAAAATTTGGGAGCGTTAGGATCCCATTTTAAGAGGGAGCGAATGATGACACCTCCAGGTTTCAAAATGATTTGCTTTTTGGTTTGAGTGTCGATGCAAGGATCGGCCAGTTGCGTCAAGGCTACTTTGTTTTTCTCAACAAAGCGTTTGGTTTGATGTGGAATGTGAATGATGCCTTGCAGTAATTGACGTGCTGTCAACGTAAACCATCGTAAGATTTCTTTGAGACTGGCTTCTAAGTCACGAGCACGTATTTGTGGATTTTGTTCGCTACTGATGCCGTACAAGGCACGAATCAATTTGATGGGAAAATGAGACTGAAGGGACGTCATGTTGACAGACCCAAAGTGACCGAGTTTTTTTATAGATTTGTTTGGTTGTTGTTGTTGTTAAGTCGACGACGGGGACGTGTACACGACAGGCCCTCCGCCTTGGCACCTGTGGTGCAACAGATGGGTACGAAATCGCAAATAATCGGGTGTAGTGGGTTTTAAATCCACGAGTAAATAGGCGTGTGGGGTCTGAGTACCATCGTCGTACGAATGAGACAGCCAAGGCGTTCCTAACTGTTTGGCTAAGACTTGCACTTGCGATGTATCTCTAGGGCTTTTAAACAAGACCACGTAATGAGCATTGAGACTGATGGTGCGGTGGGCTTCACTTTCTTGAAACAAATTTTGGGTAATGTAAATGACACTGGAATTACGATGATACCCTTTGCGCATAAACCACAGTTTAATTTCTTCTTCGTCTTCTCTTAACATGTCCTCGAAGATGACTAGATGTGTTTGATTGGGGTCTTACACGATCCCGTCGTCTTTGCTAGGATTGTTTTCCACAAACACGATGGAATCGCCTTGACTTTCTCGCAGGAGGCTGTACGCCAAATGCCACTTTTTGTAACACCACACTATTCGTTGAGGTGGACGATCCATCAAATTATGTTTATGTTCGATCAAACGTTTGACAAATTCGGTTTTGCCAAAATCCGGCAATGAGCATGTTAAAGGGATGCCGAAGGTACAAGGCCTCCCAACTGTCACGATCTACTTTTTCGTCGATGACTTTGAAAACGGATGAAGAGGGAGCAGAGACAGTAGAGGTAGCCATAGTAGTGCAGGGAACGTCACTTTTGACACGAAGACAGACAAGACAAGAGTTTTTATACTTTTTTCAGGACACGTTTATTGCAATCTTTAACTGTGAACAACACGAAAGACAAAAATACATAAAAGCCAAATGGGGAAGTACATGAATTAAAGACACATCACAACGATCACAGTGGAATACAGTCAAGTCTCTGTACAACATGTTTGGTGAGCTGTCCTAGGGACAGTGTGTAATATTCTTAGAGTCTCTACACTCCTTGGCACAGTCACACAGGAGTCCTCCCGGAATGACCTTTCTGGGATGTCGATGACGGTCCTGTCCTGAAGAGAGTAGTTTTCCTCGGTGACGGGTTCTTCTTCTGGTGTTGTCACTAACACAGGCCTTAAAGTTACTTATTTCACTGAACGTTGGAAGTCAGGATTACAAATCATGGGCATAGTGTGCCACTTCTTTTCTCCAAGCATCGAAGCCCAAACTTTTCCAGTCACGTACATCTTTCCAGTGAGGGTGAAAGTCACAAGCTACACACACGTCGTCATATACATCTTCAGTGCCTAAAAGTTGACGAATCTTGTTTTTCCATAGAGGTCGAGAAGTATCGAACTGATAGAGCAAAGCTCTTAACAGAAAGAGTCTCCCGTGTACATTTAAAGGGACCACTTTCATGCTTTTGGGTGGTATGCACTGTTCGTAAAGAGTCCACATTGAATCGGCTGGTAAACGAAATCCCAGAAAGCAAGTCACTAAGACACCCACCACACGTCGACCCCAATTCAATGGACACAGTTCTTGTAAAATGCGATGGTAATCTTCCACCGACTGAATACTGTCATTGACTTCCTTCCACTGAATCTGTTGTATCACGAATGATAAAGGTCGTGGCATGGTAGCCCGATTTTATACCTCTTTTTGTCGGAGGCAATAAGTATACTTTCTGTACAGAGACGATCGTACTCCAGTGGCGAACCTAAATTGTTTAATCACTAACTTGCACATCACACACCGTTCAGAAGTTTCCTCTTGAACTAAGTTTACATTGTGTAAAAGATTTTGATCACCCTCTAACTCTTCTTCTGGAATTAGTTGCAGTAAGTCTACCTTGCAGTAAAACGAATCAGTAACAAACCAATCCTTCTCGCACACGAGTAGTTGCTCAATGACCACTGGAACACTTTCATCAGAATAAATCATCTTATAGCATTTAGGTTTAAACATTGATGACGTAACGGATGCAATCGTTCTTTGCGTTTCACTTGTATTTTTATCAGCTCTAGGTAAATGCGTTCTCTCAGCTTGATACTTGCTGTTTGAAAGAATTCATCTTTCTCGCTTGGTGTTGGTATTTACAATGGACTATCGGTCTTGGATTTGTCCCTTTTTATACTAGTCGTAATGAAGTCTCGAGCAGGTACATCGTTCCATTTTTATGCCTAGTTTTGGAAGTCTTCTTCCTTTTCTTCCTGGACAACGATACTACCTTCTCTAAGGTACCGTCGTACCTGAACCGCAGTGTTATGGGTGGAAAGGCTATAGAAAGGTAAGGACAGTGCGGAGACCATCGAGTATGTTCCAGAATAACTGAATCTTTATAGATACATCGATCCATACGCAACCTCAGACCGCAACTGAAACACTGTACTTCGTATCCCAATCCAGTCTCAGGTCCCAAGTAGACAAATCTTGTTCTAGCTAAAACATTCGCAGTAGATAGTCCTTCCCTATCCGTGGGCCATTTTTGAAACGTTTCCAGTCGACTGGTACAAGCACATTAGTCAGACAAGAAGACAGGAAAATGGTATGGTTTGAACTTGGAGTTCTCCGTGGGTCTCTCACTCGATTCTTGCTGTGTGGAAATCATCCCTCTTGTTAGTCCCCATCGTCTTGAAACCGATTTTTTTCTACCAGAGTGACCGTAAGGTAAAGTGAAGTGGTTGGGAAGCCGAACTCTCTTCTGGTACACGATTTGATAGACTTCTTATAAGGGCGACTGGCGATTTGGTGTGTGGGTAAACGTACAATCTTGTTCGGTTCGTAGGTGGTCACTTTAAAGTTTCCATCCTGTCCAGCTTGCAAAGCTTCTTTCAATACGCCAAAGTTCACTAGTCGACCAGTGCGATAAATGAGAGTCAATCCTTTCACTTTACACTCGCTGCGCACTTCTCCTTGGGGTCTTGGTATTCGTAGCCGTAATTTGTGCGACCGCCACTAGCAAAACTTAGAATCTTGTCGTCAGGGTGCTTGTTGTCTGTCCAGGCTCCTAAACGGTCTCCTTCGATGACAGGGTGACAGTGACCTAGGCGATCAATGTAGATGCAACTGTCCGTATCAAAATACAGCACACGATCTCCTAATAGTTCTAAAGCCTCGTGCGGTTTTATGCGAGCATGGCGGGTCACGTAAGCCGTAATGATGACATTTCCAAATTCGTCGGCTTCTACAAAGTCCAGTTCTTCTTCGTAATTGACTAAGATCAAGTCCTCACGGATGACGTTCACATGTGTTTCATGTATTTGGTTTTGTCGTGAATAATCTGGAAGTAGCGGGAAGGTTCTGTCAAATACTCCGTCTTGGGTAAACACGGTCGTTGTGCCATTTTGCCCCACAAGCAAGTTAACATCACTTTGGCAAACGATCGCCTTCCTTCGTTTTTCTCGATGTGGTCTAATGTGATGCCTTCCTGCTCCCAGTATTTCTCTTTGCATTTCTTTTGGCTCTCGGGTGTGTGGCACCAGGAAGGATAGCCACTGGCTTCTTGTTTCAGTTTCAAAAAATCATTCACTTAGTCTGCGAAAATGCCTTTCTGAGTCTCGTCGCGCTTGTGGTATTTTTCTGTCTTGGGAAAGTGATAAATTTCGTACATTTCTAACAGTTGGTATCCCAAGTCCAGAGCTTTGAACAATTCCACGCTGACCCAAGTTCCTGTCAAGGCGCGTTCTTCCTGAGTGTGCTTACAAGGCCGGTCTTGGTTGCAAGTTTAGGCACAAGTACGGCACAAGGGAAACCTCAGTTTTCCTTGCCAATGATGAGGTAAAACGGAATCGTACAAGTTCGTGGGAGGCAAGACTTTGCATTTGATCAATCCTTCGTATTGTCGAATGTTGTCCAGGTCAATGTGTTCCGTTAGCAATTGCAGGTGTCCAGCTTGAAAGTGATAATATTTGCACACGTAAGGATACAGTGAGCACACGTCCAAGTATTTGATTTCTTCTCCTTTCTCCTCGTCGGCTTTGTACAGCAAACAGGTGGCATTCGTCCGTCCTCCGTACAAACTGTCCCGCGGGTTCAGTGGGTCAACCAGCTTGTAACTTTCCACGATGCGCTTAAACTCGGAATCGGTTTTCAAATGGTGATCGTACTCGTCTTCCCACATTTTCACCACTTGGTATCCTTGTTGTTCTAACTTCAAGCGCCGCTGACAAGTAGCCTGGTACAAGTCTTCCATTGTCCGTTGTAAAAATTGATTTGTAGTTTTACGTTGAGGGTAGCAGATCGGACATCCGTGAAATAAGTACCCGTTAAACTCGTACACGGTCTTGGGGTTTTCTAAGTCCCAGCCATCCACCGAATACCTTCCGATGTCTTTTCGCCTCCTCCGTTGCGGGCATGTTGGATCCATTTGTCTTCCTTGTCGCACAAGTAATGTAATCAACGTAGGGCTTTGACCGAGTATTGACGTTTGACAAAGTTCGTTGTTTGGTGGCTTATGACAGGTAGGGTGTTTTCGGGCATGAATCGTTCACGGTACACTAAGGAACACACTTTGGCAATGGTACAAGCTTCTTTCAAAGGATCGATCCCTCCGTGCTCCAGGAACAGTTCTCGAAATTTTCCACAGCAACGCCGTAAAATGTCCATGTCGGATCCACAATACATTAACATTTCTTCATGAAAGTCGAAGGGGTCCGAAGCGTGATTCTGGTACCAAGCGTAGAAAGCTTCTCGTTGATCAGTACGCATGTTGTCGGGGTCGTAGTAGTGAGCCTCAGGCAAATTTGGTAGAACGGCGTGTTGATTGCTTCGGTATTGAAAAAGTGCGGAAATAGCTTTTGGCCATTTCTGTCATTCCAAACGTTTGAGGCATTCGTCTCAAAGGCATGCCCAAGTAACTCATCGAATCGTTAAACTGCACTTGTCCCACTTGCATGGAAATGATTTTGGCTCCGTTCAAAGTCACTTTTTGGCGTTCGGTACTTTCTTTCGTATAGTATCTGAGAAGAAATTGTCCATCGTATCCCGAGAAATTGTGAGCCATACTCATTTGGTTTAAATGCAAATGGAATTAATCCTGTAGTTTCTGTGAAAGTCTGGGAAAGAGTTATATTGCCGTCTGCTTTGTATAGCTCAGAACTCTGGTTTAATATGTCATATCAGGGAATTGAATCACTGGAGAAAATACAACGATATTTCGCCCGGAGAGTACAAGGTTTTCCCCAAAGATCGCCTATTGGATCTACGACATCATGCTTGGGGATGATTTCAGTGGAGGCTCGCATAGATAAACAAAAACTAATATTCCTTGGTCGCATGAGTTACTTGGGCAAACTTAACTGCTAAAATGGTTTTCCTCTGGACTTTTGGAAATTTGATTGTAGACCCCCAACATAGCTACAATACTTTTATATATATGATATAAGTACTGTATTCAAAAAGTATGATTTAGAAGACTATCTCAACGACTTCATTTTCACTGGAAAAATTCCACACAAAATAACATGGAAAAACTTAATTGGGACAAGAATACAGTATTTGAGGATAGAAAACATGAAATGAACATCAGACATCCATCAGAGGGATTCGGTAGATTTTAAAAAATTAATCCAGGACTAAAAATATACATCTATGGAAACTCGCTTGCACTGACTCAAGCAGAAAAATGGAATATGGGACATTAATTAGTATTGGAGGAATGCAAGCAAGACCTTTACTGTGTCCCCTATGTGGCTAAAGTCATGACCGTATTTTGCACATTTCGATGAATTGACCCTTAACCTTAGACGACAGAAACCTCTTGATGGGAAGTCTATTTTCGTATATGCCTCCAGTGATTTACCGTGATTTCTGTGATCAGATCGATGATGATATACTGATTATGCTACTTGGTGGTTTAAATGACATCTCAGAACGTTTGCAACTTGAGGCATGGATTAATGTGATCAGACTATCTACGAATTATTTCATTAAGGTAAAGGATATTATATATTCGATTCAATAGGAAACTTACACAGAATATAAAGAAAGAAATACTTGTACTGGACTGCAAAGCGATTGGGATACCAAATCGATTGGGATACTAACTATTTTTGTTGTGTAGTTCTATCTTCAAATGTTGAAACATATTTTTTTTCTGTAGTTAGTTATTTGTTTTAAAAATGTGCAAAAGATTTATATATTTATTTGCCTTTAAAAGGTAGTATTAATCTATTATTTCTAGTAACGTCTAAACCTGAACTTGTTTATAAAGTGGAGAAGTGATTTCCACCTGCCAGCTCTGTGTTTAATCTAAATTGGAATTCCTTTTCTCTTTCTCTCTGCATCTGTATTTCTCTGTCTTCTCTTTGCATTTGCATTAATATAGACCTATCATCTGTTATTTTTCTCTCCGTTTTCTCTTTCTGCAATTGCATTTGTCTTTCTTCTTTCTGCAACTGCATTTGTCTCTCTTACATCTTCCTGCAACTGCATTTGCATTTATTTCTCGTTTTCGTCTTTCTGCAATTGCATTTCTCTTTCTCCTTTCCGTAACTGTATTTGCCTCTCTCTTTCCCCTTTCTGCAATGGAATGGCCTCTCTTCTTTCTCTTTTTCCAATTGCATGTGTCACTCTTCCTTTCTTTCTGAATCTGAAGCTTTCTTACATCTATTTCCATCTTGCGATTCAATTTCAATTCCATTACTTTAATGTCAGAGGCCATTAGAATCTTGCTTGTCAAACCCAAGGCACTTTTATACAAGAAATGCTCTGAAATATGGAGCACACATATCATTTATTTCTTGCTTCGTTATAGCAGCCTTCGCCTTAGAAAGATTATATTGGCTGTCAATCTATAGCAATCTATCCCTTTTCAAGGACTCTAACCGTTTCTGAGACGGATGTAAAATAAAATTTGACAATTTAGATGACATTATGAAAGGTTTTTGGTTTTACAAGTATGTGAAGTTAAAATATTTCTCAAATGTGAAGTTAAAATTCCTGGGTTTTATACAATATTGAAACAAAGTAAATTTAAATTTCAAAACCAAGGTTTTCTGAAATATGTTACAGAAATTCGTATCCCGGGCGAGCCCTCGTTTTCCTATTACGATTCTATGGTCTTAAAATAAGTAACAGAAAGAAGCAAAAACTCACCAGTTTTGTCAAATTCAACAAATAATTCATTTCTCCTCGACAATAAAGTGAAAATTTAAATATATCTTATATTATTGTGAATTATAACCTTAACAATCCTAGAAAGTCTAACTCAAGTCCAAATAAAACTGTTCTAATTAAATTTCAGTGGTGTAACAAACATAAATTCAACTCTGAATGGTTATATGTGCCTGTAGTGGCCTGGAAAGTGGAAACGTGTCTTTTTATTTATCAGAAAACAATAATTCAAGATGTTCTTCTCTGAATTCACCATAAGTCCAAATTTCAAAATTATGTTCTGTCCAAGAACATTATTGAGTAACTTATATCCCAGTGAAATAATTTAAATAATGAAATAAATTCAAATTAATAAATGGACACAACAAATCAAATGATTTTGCTTCAGATGTTATAGAAAGAATAAGTAATTTTTGCAAGTAAACAACACGACATAAGAAACTAAGGCTCAACAATAGAACCAGGATGAGGATCAAAAGTTCATTTCTAGAATAATCTAAGTTGCCAGCAAGATAAGGTTAATAACTACAATTATAATAAACAAAAGGGGAAACATTAGGTACACCTGGTTTTTCATGGGGTAATACCAATGTCCTTGACTCACATTACGATAAACATTATGGTGCTTACAAAAATCAATATGGGGCCCCGAGTGGCCAAGTGGTCTAAAGCGCTCTTCGTTACGGATCACTGCCATCTCACCTCTGTCTGCGTGGGTTCGACTCTAGGATTCGGCGAATGTGGATATGTGAGAAAGCTTGCCAGTAGCTTCTCGTGGGTCGATGGTTCTTTCCGGGGATTTCCCGGTTTCTTCCTCCACCATTAATACTGGCCGCCATGTATAGCCCATCGTGTGCTGAAAAATGGCGTTAAGCCCCACAAAAACAACAACAACAACAACAACAACAACAACAACAAAAATCAATGTACTTCGTCAGCTACATCATGAACTTTATTTTGGGCTAAGGTCAATTACCTAAAGTAAATATACGTTTCATACAATCATGGAGAACATAAAACAAACATAACACATTAAAATACATTTCAAAAAGCATACATTTTCGAAGATCAAGTGGTTTGGGGACCGTACAAATTTGAACATATATGTTTGTAATGAATGATCATTTACTACATTTCAGAAAAATCTTCTGCGTCTATCTGCTCGCAGGCACACCATTCCCTGTGTCACTTTACTCCTCTTTGATATTCTTAGAGCTTTCAATAATGTTCCCAGTTTAATGTCAACAGCAAATAATTCAATATCATCTATTAACCTTGGTCAGAATTTCATAGTATAGTTGCTACGGTCTTTCTGCATGGTAAGATCCGTCTTTATAATGCTAGTTTCATTAACTTTTATCTTATAATGGAGGTGGTTTAGCTTAAAAGATGTTATTCCCTTCCTCTGTCTTAGCCCATTGTTTTTCGGTCACACATTGATAAAACACATTTACTGAAAAACGAGATTTGGGAGAACCTCACACCACACTTTCACCGCAAAACACCGCTAAAATCCGCTAAATAAACTGATGCTTATAACCTTCCTAACAACGTTTCTAGACCTTACGTAGTGAGTCCTCTTCGATCTAAGGCACTTTCATTCATTCCCTAAAAATTGTACTTTGAAGTTAGCTACGCGTCTATTCATACAATCAGGCTATTTACAACAACTGAGCACATTCCGCGTTTGCTGGAAAGAAAATCCAAAATTGTAAGTACGATCCTGCTTGTAACGTTTGCTTCTCTAGCACTACTACTACTGCTATTGTTGATATTACCAATGCTACTAGTATTGCTGTTGTTGCTGTTGATGTTACTATAACAGTCATGTTGATGCTTAATGTATTGCCGCTAGTATTACATCCGTTAAACTCCTGATACAAATCAGTTCGTTATAATATGTTCATGCTTATGTGTAAACATGTTTTAAATCTTTGGCAGTGATCAATAAAGATATGCCTTAGACCACTAGGCCACCAGGAACTCTTAGATGAGGAAGAGTTACAATGCAGATACAGATAAAGTAACAAACAAAGACCTGTAAAACATACAGATAAATGCTCAAGTAAAAAAGGGGTTTGCAAAAGTTGCAGTTTTAAGTACAATAGAGTGAGAACTGAAAAATTAAAAAACCAATCACACAACTGTATTAAATTTATCTTTGTCAACATTTCCACTTAAGTTCAATGATGATGCATATGTATTCATCCATGAAACAAATCAAGATAAAAATGAGCCCATTACTAAATTATTCCATAAATGATAACAGACTCTTCATTTCAAAGGGTGTAATGTGTCCAATCACATCAATTTCCATTTCACATTAATGATCTCATCTTGAAATCAGTAGCATGATGGCTTATAAACTACCCGAAGCTAACGTGGGACGTTAAAGTTGACAAATCCTAGTTACGTACAAAATATAAATATTTATTCCTAATTTGTCAAAGTTTGCTTTAAATAGTAAATATTCACATCATGTCTGACTATGAAGATGAAAGAAACTGGCCAGTTATGTAGACGAATAAAGCAGTACATATAAACTCTAAATAAAGGTGTGCTGTGGTGAGATCTCATATAGTATAAAACATGCAAAGCGTTAAACACTACATAACTGAACACGATCCATTGTCTTTAGAACAGCCTGCACAGACCTTTGGTTATTTGTACTGTACCTAGAGCATTGATGTTAAATAAAATTTGCAGCACCTCTTTTTCTCTCGATTATTTTACTTGTATGAGGGAGAGTGCCCTGAAAACCCGTGAGCATGTTAGGAGCTGAATTTGACATTGTACAGGGAGTCGGGCAAGTGGATTTTTAAATTCATGCAAAGGACATTTAAAGGGCTACAAGTCTGCGATGTTACCAAAATGTTCTAAATGTGAACATAGTATACAATACCTGAAGTTGGCAAAGAAGTTTTTGTGCAGAAACCATTCTTTTTTCGTCATTCATGGTGATGACAACCGTTCGACCCCAATATTAACAAAGTTCTTCCTTCCCCCATGCAATTCAAAGCTGTTATGATATAGAATTAAATTATTGTGCAGAAACTATTCTTCCTATTGCAGTCAATGATTCTGACCTTGCTTTTGACCCCAAAACGGACAAGGATTTTCTTGCCCAAAGCAGTTTCTCAACTGTCCAAATATGCTTTTGTCACTTCTTATGTATATGTATTTTAATTGTTTGTTTGTTAGTTTAATTTTTTATCTTTTTTATTTTATTTCATTACTTGTTACTGTAATGATAATTTTGTCTACTGGATTTGATTTTTTTAGAAATTCAATTCAGTTCTGTTTGACCTGATAAACAGCCAGTAGTTTGAAACATTGTATCTTTTGCTGACCCAGATTCAGAACCAGTGTTAGGTTTGGAGTAAGCAACATTTTTGTATTATTCATTTCCAGAGTACAAATCATTGATTTTAGCTTAAGCTATACTAGAATACGTGATAATTGTCATGTAACATTTCTACATTGTTCTGTAGAGAGGTGATCACGTGACCCCATCATGGAATCTCATTTGCGTTTTATTTACTGTATAGTCGTTTTCTTCAGAAGAAATAGCCAGTTGTGCTTTTAACCTTAGAAGCTCAAAGGTGTTTTCTTGTGACCAGTTTGAGTTGAATTTTTCTATTTTTTAAACTTAGTAATTTATTTTACCTGGAAATACTAGTGCTCATCAGAATTCTTGGACAAAAGTATTTATCGAAATTTATTCAGAAATTCTAAACTGGAAAATTATGTCTTTGCGATTCAGCAACGAACTGTTGACACATCAGCACAAAGCAGACCATCGAAGACGTCATCACCTTCCATCTTGGAATTTCATCGGGATTCGAACTGTGATTCACTTAGGAATTTTATTTGATAGGACTTACATTTGTTAATTCTTGGATTAATTTTTGGATTTCATTCATCAACCGTAAGTCCTTTTTCCCATTTTTACCTTGTCTTTTTTTTCTAGGGAAATAAATTATTTGTTAACTTTTACAAAGCTTGTTGGCTTCACTCTTTTCTTGTTACTTTTGTACGAGCCTAGACACGTACTAATGATTTGTTTTAAAGATTTTCAACAAAGCGCTTTTATAATACCAAACTAAATTAGGTAACGATTGGAATTTATGAAAACAATATTCCGAACACATTGCAATTATATTAAAAAATTTTATTCAAAGGAAAACTTGAAATTATCCACCAAGAGTTCAGGATATAGAGTCCGTAAGATCATCAACGATATCCCAGTGCTCTTCTATCATAGCGCTGGAAAGAAAACAACAGAAATTTTTTTTATAATATACAGAGTCGGAACATTTCAACTTTGAATGCAAGTTTAAACCAAGCTATGTTCAGGTCACACTTTGAGTTGCATGTGAAATGTTTATTTCCTTTGCAATACACTATTTCTTAGGAAAAGAGAAATGTTATATAACGCTATCAAAAGTAGAGCAAATATGGAAACAAAAGACAGAAAAGATGAACAATTAAACGCAATACTAAATTTATAGGAATAAATAATGTGAATCTATTAATAATTATTGACTCATGCTTATATTGGAATAGTGAAAGATTCGAACATTTAACATTGTTAGCATGACAATAGATCAATTGTAAAGCAAGACTAATCAACATACCCAAATGCATGTTGTGAATGAATTAAAAACATGCCCTTTTCTATACATTTCATTTTCGCAATGTTGGTAAAAAATACTTATATTTCATGCGGTCTACATTTGAAGCCCACAGTTCAAGCATGGCCTTGTAACACTCATTCAAGTAAGTTTTAGTGCTCATGATATCAAAAATATAATTTTCCCAGGCAAATCATTTTCGCCGATTTCAGCTTAATGCATTTAAAGGTTAAAGTATCAGCTGTCCTACAAGATGATTCCAATTTCAATGTGACAAATAATGACATATAGTTGCGACAATTGAATCTGATCATTTAAATTCTTATTATAATTATGCTTTTACCTTTTGGTGTGCAAATATGTATGCATAGTAATTGATATAGCATCCATAGCATCACATTGTTGCCGCTCATAACCAAAGAACATCTAAATTAGAAGCAAACTTACCTTATCGCTCGGATCATCAAA
>JAECUM010046140.1:0-39575 GCA_016617855.1 Megalonaias nervosa
ATAATTTATTTCACTAGAATACAAAGTGAAAATGTAACTAAAAGGAACTTATGGTATTATGCATTAAATTCCAAATAATCCTAGAATTACAGACACAAGCCCTAATAATTTAAAACCCGGAATAAATTAAATCCAAAGCTGAGGGTGTTGATGTGTCTTTAGTAGCGTGTAGAGTGTTGACATTCCAAGTCTTTTGTTGAATCACAGTAGTATCATTCCAGGTTTGAATTCACTATAAATTTCAGTGAATGTCTCCATCCAAGAATTTTATCAGAGCACTTTTGGTTTTCTAGGGTAAATAATTGGTTGAATTCAATAATTTGAAGCAAGAGATTCCAGCCCGAAATAGAATACTGACCACAACTTATAATTCAACTTGAAAGTGCTAAATCTTAAAGCATGACTGAAAAATCCTCTCTGTTACAAGATTATATATTTCTCTACTTGACCTCAGGTCACTTTGGCATTTTCTAAAAAAGACCTAATACCTAATGGACAGTAACCTTCTAGAATGGTCCTGATGTTTACAAAATAAAAATGTTAGTTTTTATTAGAAAGCAGAACCTGGACAATGTGAATTACACTAAGGGAATTTCAAAACCTAAACCAAGACCCAAATAAACATATCTACTTCTTTTAATAATGATCCTGATATTAAGCCCATACACATAGAAAATATTTTAGCTATGTATTATTTGTTTACAAAATAAAATTTAAAAAATGACAATTCAGGTCAAGCAGAAGATGAACTCAATTTTAGACAAGGTCAAGTCCAACATACAATGTTACATTACAATAGCATGTAATGAAATACAAAATTTAAAAAAATAACTAACAAACAATGCAAATTAAATTTACATAACAGCGGAATTTATGTAAGTAATTTATTAAACTTGATGCCCCTAGGGTTTAG
This sequence comes from Megalonaias nervosa, assembly GCA_016617855.1. NCBI lineage: Eukaryota > Metazoa > Mollusca > Bivalvia > Unionida > Unionidae > Megalonaias > Megalonaias nervosa. The sequence goes on from JAECUM010046140.1 coordinate 914, forward strand.
CACTTGAAATAAATTAATGTGCAATGCTTTAAAAAAAAACAACCCAAAACCCAGATGTGATCACAAAAAACACTAAGGCTGTGAATTCCTTTCTTGATGGTTACCACAAACAACCAATTTCAAGATCCCATGATGATCCGTATTGGAAAACAAACGCATGTATTATGGATATCCACTTAGTAATATCTATAAGTTGAAATTACATGATTATAACATGTTATCTAAATGTATCATACTAGATTGCTTGGACCTTTTGTTGTATCAAAATAATTATATTTCAGAGCATTAGAGCACCAGCAATATATATTATTTTTACAAATCACAAGTTTTTCACATGAAAATAAAGAAATCACTGTTAATGCTAATGTTTGCACTTTCAAGATTGTTTGAAAAAAATCAGTGATGACATTATCCCACTATATTAAACTGAGTTCATTTTATGTCAAATCTAATTGTTCCAGTATATCTAAATCATATTTAGTTAATGGCACATTATTCCTTTCTTGATTTGATGTGTTCCTATATATGTTAACAATTAAACTTGTTTACTTTCTTTTACTGGCTACAATTCATGTACTATATAGCTGTAATGCTGAAGGTTAAAAATTTTACATAATATTTACTATGCTTGTAGATGATATTCATTGGTAGCTGTTGCTGTTAAAGCCGTTTATTAGTATGTTAGTAATATATTTGTCAGTGTGAACTCAAGATCCTAAAGGAGACCAGAAATGAAACTTTTTCTTTTATGTATGTAATTCTCAACAAATTCGAATTCAGCTTCTAATGTTTATAAATTAAATATGGTAGGAGGGTAGTGATTATATTGCGTGTAAGATACCACAATTCCGTAAATTGCCAAGTTTTTCCGAGTTTTGATGAGACGACAGATCACATGGTCCCGTGACGCAATACTAGCCAGTCCTCGAATACAAACATAAACATGGTGAGCAAGACAGACAAGAGGAAACCAGATTTGGGTTGCACATTCAAAAGTTCAATCTGCTTCCGAGACATGCTCATAACTATATCTGTTGAATTGTGTGTTAACAATGTGTTAAAGACCTGAAAGCAGAAAGTTACAACAGTAAGAAGGTGCTCATATTTTATATTTTCGAATTTAAAAAAGCAATGTAATTTTAAAATAAATACTTATACATTGTTTGCTGTGAAAAAATGTGATAAAGATTAAGTGATGGTGCCCAACGTAAAAATTAAAACTTTACCACAATTCAATAAATTCATTTAAGAAGGATGAGGTTCAATCGTATTATATGTAAATGACATATTCATTACCTACCCCCAACACACACACAAACACACACACACACACACACACACACACAGACACACCATCTAAGGACTAATATCTTGAAAACATGCTAAATACTAAAGCACTGAGAGATAATACTGAATTCTGGGTGAAGAGACTAGAACAGGGACCGATTTGTGTGTGAAACAATATCCATTACCGGGGAGGTGTAAACGGCATTGAGAACGATTTTCATCGGTCTTAAGTTAGGCATTCGTTTTTCACAACCCAACCCCCCAATAAATCGGCAAAGCAGAAATCATAAGTAATTACTTTAAACATTCAAAAGCTTCCTTCTTACGATTCAATTTCAGTGTATTTTACATGCAGGCTACAGTTAGCGTATTGACAAATCTGATAATATTTACATGTCTGGTCTAATAGTTTATGTACTGTACTGGTCAGTGCTCAAAGAAAATTTTTTTAGGCACAGACCCCAGGCTTGATGACTTAAATAAACTCACAAGCCCTGACTGAAATGCCACAACCCCGGACAGTTCATACCTGACAACTTTCAAGCCGGGCGAAAACCTCCTGATTTTTGTGGTATTTCCACACCTACCTCCCGATCTTGTAATATCTCCCGATTTTTCACAGAGATCTCCCGATTATTACATTATGTCTGTCAATTTTCATTCCTCAGAAAAAGAAACCAAACCATACATAAATAGATATAACTTGTGCAATCAACAGATGCCATATTCTATTTTATCACTTGTGAATATTGTAGTGACAAAATCAGTGCCGGATTTAGGCATAAGCTAAACAAGCTACAGCTTAAAGCCTCGCAGTCTGAACTCAGTCTGAAGGGGCCTCTCAAATTTATTTTGTACCAAATAGGACCTCTAAAGCTTACCATAGTTGAGGGCCTTGCTATGTCTAAATCTGGCACTGGACAAAATAATTAATATCACACGACAGTTTTTTTCTTCAGGAAATAGAATGTTCAGATTAAATATTATTCACATAAATTTCATATGTTTTTAAACCATTACAACAGTACTATAGTAAAAAAAAAAATAAAAAAAATAAAATTGTCACTAATTAGCTTAAATCCCATGAATGATTACTGTGAATGCTGTGTAATTTTCTCTGCAAACAAAATCGCATCTCCATTTCCGCCAAAGAAACTCGGCCAGTTAACACCCAACATTCCTCTACTGTATATGTAAAGTTTAATTACCATGATTAAATTAGAAGAAGGAATAAAACAAAATATATTATGCAGTATATGTGCCCCCAAAGAATTAATTCAGAATAAATATTTTATTCAGTAAACAGTGTTACATGTCTTAAGAATTAAACCAAAGGAAACAAGGTGGGACAAAACATGGGAAAAACAGTTGCCACATGTACGGTAACTTTTGACTGCAGATTTGAACTGTTAAAATGAAGTCCTAGGCATCGTAAGTTACAACAAAATAGGGCATCGTTTATTGTCAATCAGTTGCTAGTACTTACATACACACACACTATCGAACATGGTTTCTTTGAAGTATGTCTGAAGGGCAGTCCTTTACACAAGATAAATGCAAGGATAAGGATTAACTGTTAATTAGTCACACTGGCTTTATTGCTTGTGTACTTAAGTCAAAACTTCAACTATTTTGCAGTTTAGCCACAGCTGACCAGAATATGAAGAAAGGGGCTTGTCCTGGGGGATAATAAGGTGTATCACATGGAGAAATGTCGCGTCCAATGGGCGCTTGCACATTGGGGCAATGGGGTGGGGTCAATAGTCGCCTTCTCCAAATTTCTACTGTTGGCCAGTTAATGTGAAACTTTGATTTTATATCTGACCTCTTTTCTTTTAATCACTGCTATCTAAACTCCCCAGGGGATAGTTTTATATCAGTTCCAATCATTGCAGATTGCCGTTTGTACATACTATGTGTACCAGGCATAGACTGAATGGGGCTTTTTATGTTGTTCTTTTTTTTTTTTTAATGTTTTAAATTTTTTTTGAGATTACTGAAAATTGTGTTTTCTCGAAACATGACTGTGTATGGTGTTTAGAATCTTATTTTTAGCAAAGCTTCCATTTGATTAAAATCAGATCTCAATTTCACCTAGGACAGTGGTGACTTGATTTAGATTGTGACGTGCTAAGGCATGTATGTCAACATCTTGAAAATATGGTATGGTGTTGCTTTGAAATCTACTTGCTTTTAATAATGTATCCATGCGTTCTTTATGTCTTTATCGGTTGGAAAAGAAAAAATGTTGTCCACAGCCTTTTCTTAATGTGCTGTAAGCAACGCAAAACGGCATTGTCTTTTGCTCTGGCAACTGCCAGTCGGGATGCTGGAGTGGCTACTATGACGTCACATCATGAAAGTAACCAAATAGGCGCAGAAATTTTGCATAGGAGGTCACGCAAATTCAGCTCTTTGAAGATATGCCAATATTGAAATATTGGCAATACGGTCGCAGATGATACTTCAGAATAAGGTTTTCTTCTATATTGCGTTTATTATTGTTCTATATTTCCATTGATTTCTGGTCTCCTTTAATGTTTCCTATTGTCAGTATTGGTTTCTTTACATTGCTTAGGGCTGTTCCATTTAAACATACATGGTACCCAGGGAAGGCAGTTTTTTAAAAACTAAATGCCAGAGTACTTTTATTTCACAGAGTTCATATTGAAATGATAAGAAAATTTTAAATTGCATCTTTGGGTGAGTAACCACTTTAAAAGTCCCTTCCCTGGGTCCATTGTATGTTTTAAAGGAACATGCCTTACATGGTAAACAGTTGAACAATTCCAGTTTAAAATGGTATTAATGTTTGGGGAATGTAAGATCTGAAAGTAAAAGGGATATTTTGTTCTAGGTAAAAACTGCAAGTCAAGTGTGAAAGCAAAAAAGAAGAAAATGACTAAGAGTACCATGGTCTAAGGAGGAGAAGCTGTAGAAAGATAACTGGGACAGTTTATAAGAACTGCTTCACTACCAGGAAAAGCAGCAATTGAAAAGGCAAAGAGGAAGGAACCTATTATGGCAAGATGTCCATGGAGCCAGATTAAAGTCTATTACAAATTCAAAATCTAAAGCTATGTTAAAGCTAAAAAAACTAGAACCTTTACCTGCAAAATTCAAACAGATGATAAATATTTGCTGGCCTGTAAGTTGATACTTTTGGATTAGCAAGTCTGGGCTTCATCGTATATTCCAAATCGACATGTATATGGATTATGTCATTCAAATTGTGTTGTCATTCATTGTGTAATTTTTTGTTATGTAAAAAAAAAATACTTTTCTCCAAAAGTATGGAAAATAATGTGTAAAATAATTATCATTTTAGAAAGAGATTGTGTACTAAATAAATTAGCACCTGACATTGAGAAGGATCTTAAATTGTCTACATGATTTTCTACATTAAATTCATGTGCATCAGGTGTAATTGAGCTAAAACAGTATGTACTAGTATTATATGTTGTTTTAATTTGATTACGTATATGTGTATTAGAAAATGAATAACAATGACAAAGACAGGTATTTCATCGCATTTTTCTTGCACCTCGTGATCAAATAAAATATGCCCTGATATGAGAGAGAGAGGTTTCAGGACAATTATAATTTGTATTGTTAAATTAGTTGACAATAGTGATCATATTCCTGTACAAAGGCAATGTTACATTCCCTTATCAGTTGATACCACTGTGCCAACAATTCGTTCTAGTTTTAATTATGATATCCATTGTCTCAAGAACAAAACAGCTTTACACTGTTATTTACTTGCTAATTAAATACACTAATGCATGAGTCAAGTCCTTCCAGTTATAACCTGTTTGAGGTCAATGTTTGGCAGACCTGATCAAATCGGGCAATGAGACTACCCATAGGGTATTATGAATACAGTACCATGTAATGCCAGGTGCTTCCTCATGCAAGTTTCTCAACCAGTGACACATTTTGTACTCAATGACAGAAATGTCATTCAGACTAACAACTAGCATGAGCAAAGATGAAAACCATATGCCATATGATTATGGGAAGTGTACATGAACTTACTCTTATTTGTTGGGAAAGGAGATGTCATTGTGCATACAAAGAAAACTACACAATATCATTCAGTGGTCATTTTTGGGATTTGACCTAAATGGAGCTTATATGGATATAAATATTGTGAATATTTAAATTTGAAACTGAAGGATTATGGCATGTATTTTATTAGTTTACATTTACTGTTTACTTTATTACTGTTTTCTCTTTCATAAAAGCTGCAGATAAACAGGGCAGTAATGTACAAAATAGCATGAAATGTGATGGAATGCACATGCCTCTCTCATCAAAACAGAACTCTGGAAAAGACATTTTAGCATCAGTGATGCTATTTCCCTGTAATCTGAAATGCATACTACACCTCTCCCTTGATAACTCACACACAACGGGGTCCACAAACATAGACCGCAGTATAAGCAAGGGCGCAAGTTACCAAGGGACCGCCAAAAGTTGGAAAAATTGGTTTAGACATCGAGAAAACAGCAGAGGGGGGATCGGGGTTAGGCAGCTGGGCCGTTTAATGACTGAATGCTCATTTTACAATTACGTCAATAATAATTTTTAATAACGCGCTTTTTCTAATGAAGTTGTTCATTATTCTGTTTAAATAACATTTATTTTCAAAATGTCCAACATGTGAAAGACCGTGCCTGTGAAAACGTCTGTGTATTACGTCACTGCTTTTTGTTTTCTTGATGAGTCTGGTTTCCGGAGTGGTATTTAATGGTATCCTGCCAAATCGGGAGTCAAAAGAGTGGGAAACTAGACTAACTGTTGATACACCACCAAACAAGATTCCTTTTTTTTTTTCAAAAACGAGCGAAATTTATTTCGTGAGACAATCATCTGATCCAGTATTTGTTCTTTTTCTCTTGCAAATTCGACATGGGTCTGTCCAGTTTCCGTTTTGAAATTCCTAGTGTGTTGATATACATCAGGTACCAACTCATAACCCCTCAAGATACATTCCTTAACCACATCATAATTAGCACTTTGTTGTAACGACCGCGATGTGCAGATTTTATTAGCTTTGCCCATAAGTACACTTTATAAAAATATATCCCAATGCTAGCTTGGCCATATTGATCTACTTCCTCTTCTCTAAAAATTTGTACTAACCTATTATTTATGATAGCATCAAACATGAGTTTGTATGTAAAGGGAGGGGTTGCTTTTCACTTTTCAGTTGTAATTTGTAAATTAAATGTAAATTGCATTTCCCCTTTTTCTCTCTGTATTTCTGTCTCTTCGTTTTTTATTTCTATTTGCCTATCAACCACTCCAATGGCCTAGTGGCTAAAGCGTCCATCCTAGATGCGGGATGTTGCTGGTTCGAACCCTGGCCAAGTCATACCAAAGATATAAAAATGGTACTAACAGCTGCCTCATTAGGTGCTCAGCATTAAGAGGTTAGTGTCGGGACTGGTTGGCCCAATGTTAGGATAATGTGACTGGGTGGGACAGCGGCATGATGCCCCAGTGATAGACATCTCTGTATACTGCCATGCTGCAGACATCGTAGTGATATGACTGAAAAATTGTTAAAGCTACAATAAATATCCAAATCACACACACACACACACACTCCATCTTCTCTCTCTCTCTCTCTCTCTCTCTCTCTCTCTCTCTCTCTCTCTCTCTTAACTCTTTCAGCAACTCTCTTTCTGCAATTGCATTTGTCTTTCTCTTCTTCAAATGAATTCCAGTAGTGATCCAAAAAAATTTCAGTATTGAACTTGATATGTCAGTAGCCTCGAATGTGCTAATATGTCAACAGTCTTCCTGTATTATGGTGATATAATCCAAAATGCCTTTGAATGAATTCAGTACAATTCCAAAATACTGATTTAGTTCAAGAAGTAATAATGAGCACCTTGAAATTTCAGTGAATAATTTAAAGAAATGAATCCTCAGCAATATTAACTGAAACACAACCTAAATTGAGTCCTCAGAAAGTGATGTTAAGACATCATATGCAATAAAGAAATTCTGTTTAATTCTCCCATTGTTAGAAAACCCCCAAAAATTAATAACAGAACTAAGTTGAAGGTTATTTTGGGAATATTTTAAGTTTTAAACAAGGTCAGGTCTCTTACTAAAACTTCAGTTAAGAAAATGTAATGCAGCAGGTACACTTCGAATTCCCATGAGGAACACCAGTGTCCAAAATTCAAACTCAAGTAAACATATTTACCTCTCGTAATTATGATCTTAATATATAATTTAAAATCATAGAGAAATATTAGCTATGTATTATTGTGGGGGTTTGTTATGGTGGAGTGAGGTGCTCCCAATATTTCATTTAAACTATTGTAGAAGCCCCACCCAGGCTCGATTTTGTTGGAAGTTAAATTTAGTGAAAGATGGATGTAAAGTTCCGAGCCCCCAGTCAGCAATGCCGATGGTTAGATGGTTAAATATACAAAAAAGGGTGAAATTCAATGAATAACAATTTAATAATTCAATAGCCAAATGATTCAAAATTCCAATTACACTCCTTCCGCTTGACCCTTTAATAGCCTACTGCATCACTTGATTAGCAGTGTTTGATTGATTTCCACCTGTCCTTGTATTCTACTCATCTGTGGTATTCTTCTCTCTCCTATTTCTCCCAATTCTTTCTCCTCTTCCTCCCTGACCTTCTCCAAATTCCTTCTCCTCTACGACTGCCCTATACTCGTTCTCCTCCTCCTCTACTTTCTCCTCCAGACTCCTTTTCCTCCTTCACCACTTTCTCTTCACCGACTAGACTTCTGTCGACTTCGACTGTTTGGCTAGTCTCAATTCCGTCTTCACCTCTTGGAGACTCGGGACTCAACGGAACCAGGAGTTCTGTCCCCTAAAAAGCTTCCTTTTCGAAGCTTTGTCTTTCCTTAGAATCTACCTCTAAGTTTTACCTCCAAATTACGAGTGGCTTCTCTCCGAGTAACCCTATTGCTCAGCAATCTGCCTAGGCGAAACAAAAAATTTTTTTTTAGAGCTCTGAAAGTTATAATTCGGGCTACATTGTAATCACACCCTCTATTTCAATTCCGATTGGATATCGCCATAAACCGATCCAATCAAACTTAGCAGACAATGCCCCTCTTGCTGTCTGTCAGCATGGGGATGGATGAGAACATGCCCCACTCACCCCACGGGCTTCCGTCTGATCTTAGGACCAAGCTGTAACACATAGGTGTGAAGTGCTGCAATCTATCGCCTGTACCTATTCAAGATTTCCGTTTCCGGCCAATCAGGCAACCTAGCTTAATAGTTTAACACTCACCCCGCGGCAATGTTTGGAGATTAAAACACAAAGCCACGGCACTATTCAAGATGAGAAGATTGTAGCTTGCTTATACATGACTTTATAGCTGGGGCATAGCAAACGTGACAATTTCATTGTTTACAAAAATAAGAGTTTTGTCAGGTAGGCATTAAACTCAATTACTGACCAAGGTCATTCTTACAATTTTGATACACGTGACAAATAATCATGGATAAAAGCCAACAAAATATAAATTAGATATACATCACAAGCATTGTTACATGTTTTTTAAAGTTGCACTTTTATTTGTCAGCGGTATCTAGAGTCTCAGCTACTTCTGACATTTATTCCTTGCATTGTACCACCTGTATAATGTGTACAAGGACAAACCACCACCAGTTTTGCTTTTATTGCAAAATGCCACTGTAACAATGCATCACTCTAAACGAATATGGTGCTGATCTGATGTCTAATATGAACGCAACAGTGTTGCTTTGGTCGTATTAGTTTGATCTTCTTGGAGGAGGGATCATGAACTTGTTACGATATGTGATCTGAAACTGTTTCAATGCAATATATTACATGTTAAAAATTAATCCTGATGATGTCAGATGTTCAAAAGGTAGGAATAAAAAATAATCTGATTTGATGCTCTCCCCCTCACCCATCTAGTACTATGGTTATAGTTGTAAATCTTGTAATCAGTTACCAGTACAAGTCCTCAATTTGCTGCAGAATAATAGACCCTCGTATTATTATTATTATTAGGGTTTTTGAAATCTACTTGCCTGATGCCAGAAGAAGTTTCATATTAGTCCCGAGCATTATCCCACGAGCAAGGTGAAAAAATTAAGAGAAGTTGAGTACAGCTCATAAATCTTTATGTTCTGCAATTTTCATACTTTGCGATCTCCCCAAAGTACACATATCATCTCCTTTATGTATGGTTACATATATCGCAGTCTTCTTTAACTTAATGGTATGCAGTTTCTATAATCAGTCTATCTCTGTTAAAGTGCATAATTTCCATTTTGTAGTCCATGATATAAGAGGTCACAAAGTTGCAAAACTGTGCCTGCGGTGTTTGTTTTTGGCAAAATAACTTAAACTTGTATTTTTAAGAGATTTGAACATTTAAGCGCATGTATCTGTCTGTCTATAGTTTTAATTGCAGAGAAATTAGTTCTTAAGCTTTTAAATAGATAACTTCTCATGTTTTTGCAGGACAGGTGCAATAAGACAAAAAAATATGCAGGTTCTCAGGTTGATTGTGTGTAATTAGTCCTCACAATGACGTCCTCACAAAGATGGTAAAGTAAGAGTAGTCCTCATAATGTTTAAAGAACTATACGGCAAAAAGGAAGTGATACAGATGTGGCCTGGGTTGCAGTTAAGCTTACTTTCAAATTTCTAACCTATACTTTCATTCCTTCTTATGGTCCTTGAAATGTAGTCATATGTCAAGGTCCTCATAAGTATATGAATACAAGTATATGTGTGTGTGTGTGTGTGTGTGTGTGTGTGTGTGTGTGTGTGTGTTACATTTAATATCAGTATGTTGTGACTTTTGAATTTGTCTGCAAGGATGGAAGCTGATGGACTGTAAAACAGTAAATTAAAGTACAAATAAAAATTACTCATCTTCTAGCCCAGCCTGTCAACAGCTGTTATAAGTATCATTCTGGTTCAGTGGTTGCATAGCAACATTTGAATACAGAGAATAAAAATATCTATGTTCTGCTTAGATAAGGACTAAAGATTAAAAGAGGAATACAACTCAAGAATCATAAAATGTGTAACAAAGGAAGTGAAACCAGCAATTTAAGTAAAATTTAACAAACGATTTATTTCCCCAGAATGCAAAGTGAAAATTCAAGATAAATACAGTATTGTATTAAATCCCATATAATTCTAAATGTCCTATCATAAGTCCAAAAGTATTCCAAATGTTTTGCATATCTGTATACTGTCCTTAACTTTTATCCATGATTGTAGTTTAAGCTAATGGTCATTTGTAAAACAAAAGTTTGGATAGCTTTTGACTATGGATGTGGGTTGTACTTAAAGATTTTATCAGTAAACATACTCACATGGTCCTCTGACCTTATAAGTTCTAGGAGAGAACATTTGACCCACATCCTGGTCATCTGAGATACCTAAGATTTTTATACAAGGTTCTAATAAACAACATTATTTCATTCCTAATTTTAGTTTTGTAGAATCATCATCAGCTGATTCAGATTATATCACTGTGATTCACCAAGACTATTAACATACCAACTCTTTCAAGACTATTACCACATCAGCACATTATTTGAATTCATTCAGGACGCTATACTTTTGACTTGTGACAGAAATTTTAGGATTATTTGGGATTTAATTCACAATACTGTAAGTTCCTCTTAAATTTTCACTTTGTGTCCCAGGGTAATAAATTATTTGTTGAATTTTACTAAACTTGTTGGTTTTGCTTTTCGCTCACTTAGTTTAAGACCGAAAATGAATTCAAACAGGCTTGAATGTTCTGATGTACCAAAATGATGCAATCCAGAATGTCTTTAAATGAGTTGTCAATAATCCGTAAGTAGCGTTTCTGTCCAAGATCTGAACAAGCACATGAACAACTTCAATAAATAAAACTGGAACCTCTCTAATTCAGTTAAAGAAGTAAATAATTATTGATGTCAATAACTGAATTGCTGACCTAATTCTATTACACAGGCCTGCAATTCATTTATAGAGGTCTACAAATGTGACAGATTATTGAGGTCTCTAACTGAATCTGAGACGTCTCTAATTGTCTTTGAGATCTCTGGATCAGAGGTCTATACCTGATTATAAAGCTCTCTAATTAAATTGTAGAGGTCACTAATTCAATGAAATAGCAAGATTTGCACAGAATTGAATATATGTAAAAATGGCCACTGAAAAACTTTTACTACAGCAGCTTAGGAGAAACTTATTAATACCTGTACCCATGCAACAACATATGCCAAATTAGTACATAACCCCCCATCCATCCATCCAACACAATACACCTGAGACTCAGCTGGAAAAAAATTATTATATGCTTTGTATAATTGTAATTTGTAACTGATTGATGAAATATGGAAATTTATTTTCAAGATTTTGACATATCTGCCATAACATGGCGCAATCTGATTAAAAACAGATCACCGCTGTCCTACGTGAGTGGAGATCTGATTTTAATCAAATTGTAACACAGCATGTCATGCTAAAAACATGATTTTATATTCCCAAACCCTCATATTTTGAGAAAACACAATTTTCAGTAATCTTTGAAAATGGTGAGAAAAAACAAAAACAAAAAACCAAGAACGCTTTTAGTATATGCCTGTTACATAGTTACATACAGCATGTATAAATGGTAAACAATAATGATTAGAACTGATGTAAAAAAAAAAACTGTCCTAGTGAGATGTGTCTGAAGAATGCAGTGGGTGAGTTCATCATGATAATTTGCATAGGTACAATCAGGACGTGGAACAATCCAATATAGGTAAATCAAAGAGATGCTAGATAAGAGAACAAAAGTTATTTTGTATAATTGCTATGAATGAGAATGTTTAAGCCATATGTATTATAGATTTTTGACAAGTTTGTGAACAGCAGCAATGTTTCTCTAAGTCAGATTGTACTGCATTTATAAAACAGAAAGCATATTCATTTAAATTGTCAGAATAGTGTTCAAGAGTGATTAATTTCTTAAGCAAATTTAGGAAGCAATGAGCTATCAACAAAGCCCAACAAAAATAAGTTTCAGAACTCCTGGTCCACAGTGTTTTACTTTGTGAAGCACACCAGCAAAATAAAAATAAGGGAGGTGGGTAATTCTTTGCACTTACTACAAACCTATTGATATACATAACCAGGATTCACTCAGAGAATCCTGCAGAGATGTTTGAAAACCAAGACCATCCAGTCTCTATTGAGTGTAGTGATGAACACTAACAACACTTACATTACCTTCAAACCCCCTACTGAATCCTACTGAATTTATATTTGAATTGTAGCAATTGCAACATTGAGTGACAAATAATATTAAAAAGGGGTACAATTTGGGCATATCGAAATTGGAGACTAGGCTTGCGGAATTCCACTCAGGACTTGTGATATTTTTTAAGTCACCAGCCGTGGGCCTGTCTAAAAAAGTTTTCTTTGAGCACTACCAATGAAATACTGGGTCTGCCTGATGACTGCCCTTTTTTTTTGCTATGATTTTAGTAATAGATCTTGTCTTGTTTACAATTTATATTACACTAGAAATACTTTTGACACTCATCCTGGTTTTAATATTTTATCTCTTTTTTATATAATGTTGTTTACTTGAGAAATTACTCAATGACATTCTTGCTTTAACATTTTACAGCAGAATAATTTCTTACTGTTGTGTTCAGATTTAAATTTCGGTGGAATTATTTATTTGAATTATTATTCTCTGGAATTACAAAGTACTCAATAATATTCTTAGATAGACATTAAATTATTGTTAATTCAGACAAGGGCATTTTGGATTATATTATTTGGGATTCATCAAAGGCTGTTAGCACATCATCACAATCACACTTCAGGCCACTAGTACATTAGTACATTCAAGACAACAGGCACATCAGCATGGTGTTGGATTGAATTTGGAATTTAATTTGAACTTTATTCATTAGGAGACTGCTCTGGTGGCCTAGTGGTTAGAGCATCCAGTTCGGATGCGAGAGGACGTGGGTTTGAACCCCAGCCGAGTCATACCAAAGACTTATAAAAATGGTACTACATGTAACAGCTGCCTCGCAAGGCACTCAGCATTAAGAGGCTAGTGCTACGGATTGGTCAGCCAGGTGTCAGAATAATGTGACTGGAAGGGACATCATGCTATATGTCTGGGACATGATGCCCCAGTAACTAGACATCACTATAAACTGCCACACTGCAGACATTGTAGCAACATGACTGAAAATATTTTAAAGCTACATTAAAAATCCAAATCACACACACACATTCATTAGGAATTGTGACAGAACTTTTTGGACTATTTGTGACTTAATTCACAACACCATAAGTACTTTTAAAATTTCACTTTGTATTCTAAGGAAATAAATTATTTGTTGAATTTTACAAAACTTGTTGGTTTGTTAGTTTTTGCTCTTTTCTATTACTTAATTTAAGATCATAGCATTGTAATACCCAAACAAATAGGCAGAGCACAAATAGTAAAAGTAAGCAACATCCCCCTGTCTCCCCTCATAGACAAGAGATACTTGTTAATAGGGACTCTCTTGTGAAGAGCATAAATAAAAAGGTTCTTATAAGAGGTTATCATCTGTTATGGTATCTCTGGAGCATCAACTGAGCCCATCAATCAACCTAACTAGCTTTTCAATCAAAGAATTTTGATGACTCGCCAAATTTGAATATTCCTTTTGTATTTGATTATTTTTGCATCAATACATAAATTAAAAAATTGTCCATTCATTGACAATTTGTAAGAAATTTCTAACAACCTTGTTGGTAACTCATTAACCCCTTGTGGCACGTTGATGCATTATAAGGTTGTGCCCCACTTCTGAGATCTGTAGCATCAAGTTCATTTAAGATACATCAAAGTGGGTGGTATTGCAGAAAAGTAGACAGATGTAGTTCTACAATGATACCAAATAATCTTGCATTACAAAATACAGTGGGAAAAACATTTTTTTGAGATCTGATTCTTTTCACATCAAAAATCTGCCTGAGGCTGTTGTTGGAATTGGCTTTGTGTTGGATTTTAAACTTTTTGGCCTCAGATCTAAGGCAGGTCAGTCTGAGCTGCACACAAACGTTTGCAGAAAGTAGGATAAGTTGGAGATTTTGAGTAAAATGTGGCCAGGACACAAAAATGATGGGTTTAATAAGCAAACAAAACAAAATAAAAAATAAAGATCTCCAATTGTACCCTTCTGCACATGCAAAAGTGAAATAACCAATGAAAAAGAATGTTTCTAGCACAACTAGGCAACCTCCTAAATGAAAATCTCTTTGAATCAAACTTATTTGGATTTATTCAGAAGTAACCCCCAAATGTGTTTCCTGCTCCTATTTCAGGCAAAAATGACAAAAATCTCCAGGGTTTAATTAGTTAATCTAGAAGAGGTTGGTCTCTAATTATCTCTGTTGGAAGCAATGATCTAGAGTATTTTCAAGATAACCCGGATCAGCTCATCTTACTCATCAGAAATGCTGATACACAATGTCAGATAATGGTCTGTGGGGCATGCACTCCACCACCATAATGATTTCTAATTTCTCCAAGACTGTGTCCTGACTTAAGTCAACATGGACCACCAATTTTACACAACAAAAAAAAGAGGGCAACCTGATACACTGCTGCTTTGGATGGGATATTTGGCCATTTAATGTTCACAACTGGTCATGAAATGTTCATGTGCATTTTATGAATAGTTTATGGGTGGTTATCATTCGTTGACTTTTCAAATGTCAATCAGTAAAACTTCCATTATTAAGGACTGGACCATAATTTGAGCTACATGTATTAAGTGTGATGCACCAAGTCATTTTGCGACAAAAATGCAACTTTCCCAGGCTGAAATTGACATCTTCTGATGCCAACATTTTATAACAGTATTTACAGTGGTCACTACCTTGTCTTCTGCTGAACATCCAGTGAATCCAAGTCTTTATTAGGGAGAGACCATTTAAATTTCTAAGGGGGAGGGGTAAATGTGAAAATTATCTTATTCTAATTTGTGCTGTAAAAAGGACACTATGCCATTCTTTGCTTTAACTTAAACTTATCTTGTGATGAATGAAATAATAAAAAAATACCAGTCGAAAATAATTTCACCCTATAAAATTAGACAGCTAGTCCCTTACAGTACATATGCATTCAGAATTGAGCTAGTTGATAGTTGTGTAGATGTATATCCAATCTCATAAATGGGCCATTACTGCTTAAGGACTAAACATGTGGTTCGAATTGAGTGTAAATTCACTATTTTCATTTTAGTTGTTTGCGTTTTTAAACAGACGCTATTCCTATCTGGAATTTAATTGTCCATACCTCAGTGGATATAGTTTATATGTTTAAACGGGAGGATAAATTTACATGGTTCAAAAGAAGCTCAAAACTGTGGGCCTCTTGTCAAGTCAGCACATTATTGCTATGGAATGTTATTGTGGAAAACACAGTTTGAAAATAAAAAATAAACAACCACCACTTTTATATAAGCCTGTTACATGTAGCATATATAAACGGTAAACAGTCATGATTGGAGCTGATGTAAAACTATCCTTTGAGCAGTTTAAATAGCGGTAATTAAGAGGCAAATAGGTTAGGTATAAACCACCATTTCCCATATTACTGAATTGGCTGACATTAGCTAGTGAGATGTGTTTGAAGACTGCAGTGGGTGAGCCCATTGTGCTAATATGCATAGGTACAATCAGGATGTGGAACAACCTAATACAGGCAATTAAAGAGATGCTAGATGTGTGTAGGAGAATAAAAGTTAAAACATAATTTACATAATATTGCCATGAATGAAAATGTTTAATCCTTATGTGTTATTGGTTTTTGACAAGTTTGTGAACAGGTGCAATATTTCTCTGAAGTCGGATTTTACTGCATATATAAAATGCAAAGTATGATCATTTCAGTTGTCAGAATAGCGTTAAAGTGTGATTCATTTTTGAAGCTGATTTAGGAAGCAACTAGCTATCAATTGCATCTCCAACGCCCAACAAAAATAACTTTCAGAACTGGTCGCCAGAGTTTTAATTTGTGAAACATGCCTGCAAAAAGAAAAATAAGGTTGGGGAGATGCAATTAATTCTTTGCACATACTGCAAACAACATATAGACATCCGTCAGCTTGGTTCTGACCAGGATTCACTCAGAGAATCCAGCAGAGAAGTTTTAGCATAAGGACCAACCAATCAAGTGAGTGTAGTGATGAACACTAATGACTACAGCATTACCTCCAATTCAAACCTCCTGCTGAGTTTATATTTGAACTGTAGCAATTGCAATATTGTGACAAATAATTTTAAAAAAGGGGGAAAAAAATTCTTTTAGGAGTCTCGTTTGTTCAGAGTGGTTTTTCTCCCAGAATCCACTTGACACTTCCTATATATTGAATCCTCCACTCTTCTTGAAGTCAAGAACCCACTGATTAATTTTACACAGGTATGGTTAGATATTTCATTGTCCCCTTGTCTGTCTGAGACATTAGCTTCTCCTACTGGTAGATTTTAAAATTCCTCTAGTTTCAATTGGCTGTTATGCATCATTTGATGTTAGTTTGGCTCTTAGGCACAAATGTTCTCACATTTAACTGTGAGCACAGAAATCTGGTCTTCTTCGTGACACAAAGAGCTTAAATCCATTTCAAGCGACTAGCTGGCTCAGCCATCTAATTACTGAGTAAACACATACCTGGCTATCTGCTGTTGGCCTCACAAACCTAAAGCTGACTATCATAAACCTAACATATCCTTTTAGCCAGCAAGGAAGTTAAAATCATGGCTGTGAAGATGGAATCATTCTGACTATTTCCTCACAATACCTTTACCTTGGTTGAGGTCATTGAGACCAATTGATCAGTAGTATCCTTAAATTTTGGAACCTGTACTCCAGTAAGTTCTCTTTTCATTCTGTCATCAAATCTAAGATGCTTCAAGCTGGACTCTGTGCCAGATTGTTTGACAAAAGAATCTAGATTATATGACTGGGAACTAGGTGAGTGATTTGAAACGATTAGGACCTATTTTACTGGCCTTTCTTACACAGTATGTTATGTTATGCTTAAGTGCGCTTTTTCATTATACAGGATGGAGTACAGCTATATGTAAATTGGAATGTTTCCAAGTCAACCCAGGCAAGTGGTGCAATAAAGGTTTCGCTTCAGAATTCAACTGCGTTTACAAATCAAAACAAAATCTACACAGTACATGTGAAAATAACAAGTCCAGTGTCTTTGGATGTCGAGAAAAATATTACTTTGGGTAAGTACTTGAATTACATTGTGAAATTATAGCTATTTTCTAATCATCAGTAACTGAGTGCAGATTTAATTTTTGTATAAAAGAGAAGCATTGCATTATTTCATGCATTCATGTAGTTGAGAATCATCCATATTGTATCTCACTCTTCTGGTTTCAAAAATATAAACCACTGTAGCATGTATTTCACTGAACCCTTCATACCCTAATAGCCATATGACAGGTCAGTACACACATTTATTATATAATGGTCAGTTCGTAGTTTTAGCTGTTACTGATGATTTTGTCGTTTTGCATTTCAAGACTCCTGTAAAGGAAAATATTACCCAGAATGCTTGTGTAACTAAGAACCTGGCTCCATTGCACATGGATTTTGCAAAATTTAATTATCCAACCATGGTAGGGCTACAGATGAACAGAAGGGTTTCATTCTTGTAGGAAACACTGCAACTATATCTGGTGTCAACATGGTTCATAATGCAGAGGTCAAACACATTATTGGAGATGGTTCATTGCCCCATAGTTGGGCATGTTATAGAAGCTCTTAGTTGCAACTATATCCATATGGTTCATGACCCCCAAGTTGGGTATGTATATAGTTCATGACCCCAAAGTTGGACATTGTTATTGAAGCTCATGTCAATTGCTGGCTGAACAGCAATCATTTCAGTTAGCAGGGCCAGTTTTGTCCTCATTGTTTTGAGTGATGCCACAAGTCATGTGACACCAACATAGTCACTTATGGACAAGCAAAATAACCAGTGTACTGCAGGGTTGTGACAGCAACAAGATGATCTAGAAATGACAACATGAGCTGGCATCAAAATTAAATTGGCAAACTCTTTACTCATGGTACTTTCTTTGCTTTCATATTCAAAAAACAAACATTAATACATCTGCATGTATTCATACTTGTAAGGTTGACTGACTGTTGGGCATATATGCATCACTGACTTCTTACATGATATGTGGTAGAAACAAGTGCATAAAACAAACATACACATGCACATAAGTTAATGTTCTATTTATGTAAATAATGTCATTACGTGTTGGACTATTTGTGTAAAACCCAACCCCAGAATTATGTCTTTTTGTAAAGGTCACCTGTGACAGTACGAATCATAAGTCTTCCTGGCATGTGTCTATGTAAAAAAATGTAAACAATGGAAATAGTGCAAAATGTATTGAGTTCAAAACAAAGTTCATTTGATGAAATTGCAGATCTTTATACAAAGTAATGAGATTATATAAATATAATATTACTCATTATACAAAACTGTCAATCAATACGAATACTGTCATAATGAAGAACAGAGGGTTTATCTGTTTCATTTTAAATTTCAATTTAAAAAACATAATCATAGATATTTGTTGAGTACAAAGTCTGTACAGTTACATCTCTCGGTCATGCACCTCTGTTTCTAACCCCGGAGAAGGTGGACAATTAAAATTTAAATAGCTCCGAGCCCCAGTCAGCACTGCCGACTGTCTAGGTGTATAAATAACTCAAGGTGAATGGTATAACAATTTAATAAAATATATCAAATGTATCCAGCTATTACATCAACAAATTTCTCAGTCACTATTCTTTTGAACAAATACAAAGAATGGCCTATTCACATTTGGTAATTAATATCTCATCATATAAGTTAAAGGTCATAAGTGAGAGTGTTTCCCTTCAGTGTTGTCTCTGTTCCTCATCTGTCTGCCTCTTGTTTCTCTTTTGGTACTTCTGGTACCTTTGACTCCGTGCTGTCCTGGCACTTCCGGATTTGTCTTTCAGACACTTCTGGTACTCTCTTCCACGTTTCCTTCTGGCACTGCACCTCAACCCCAACTGCTGATGTCACAGTAGACCTCCCACATGCTCTCAGCATGTCTTCATTCTCTCCAATCCTATGGTGCCACCTCTCATACCCACCCAGAAAGCTTCCTCAAGAAGCCTTCATTTACAATCCAACTTAGAATTTCACTTGAATTCCTTCCCGCCTTTTAACAAGCGCACAACTTCGGCTACTCAGAGTACAATCTAATGCCTCTTAACTTCTCTTTGATCCGTACCTGGTGAAGTTCGTACATGTACTGAGAGGAAAATGGATTTAGTCTCAACAAATTGCTTATTGTGACTTCACCTGAGCAAGATACGCGAGTGCTGATGGTCAGTCTCCAATATATATTTCCACCCATACAAATATTGCTTGAACCGTGATATACCGAATATGATTCCAAGGCATTCCTTCTCCAGTAAGGAGTAGTTCTTCTCGGCCGCAGACAATTTCTGACTACCATATGCAACAGGAAAAAGTATTCTCTCATGTTCCTGCAGTAACACTGCTCCAAGACCCATGTCATACACGTCATCTTTCACATCTAATGTAAAGATGCTTGGCGCATTCTGGACTCTGAATGGCATAACCAACCATTGATAGGTCCCATTGGGAGTAGCAAATGCAAGTTTTGACCTGTCCTCATCTCTTACAGGGTTTTGGCAATAGCCCTTAGACAAATCTGTCTTCAAAAAATATTTTGTCCTTGACACAGAGGTCAAAATATGTTGTGGGTCAGTTAGCATTTCGACCTCAAATTCCATCACCTACTTCAGTTTTCTATAGTCTACACAAACATGATGGGTGCCATCTTTCTTCTGTACTAGGATAACTGAGGAACTGTACGGAGAGTCTACTGGTTCGATTACTCCCAGAACAATCATTTCTTCAGTTTCTTTCCTTTCCACTTGTTGCTTCGCATGGTGCAAAGTTTAAGGTTTTGTTGAATGGCTGGTCATCCACTAGCTTTAAACTGAACTCGCTCTCCCTGTTAGCTCCTTAGGTACATCGGAATACCTTGCAAGCAATGTCTCTATCTCCTTCCCCTGCTCCCTAGTCAGGATAGGGTCATACTCCACATCTGAGGGTGTCTCGGCCCTCATCAGTGGACAGCTCGGAACGGTGTTTGCATCTTCCGTGTCACCTTCGGTGTCTTTGGTGACAATCATGGCAACAATGAAATTGCTAGTGGGCTCTTATTCTGTATAATTCTTAAGGAGATTGGCATGGTACAGTTTCTTCTTAGACATTGCTGTATCTGGTAGGTTTGATACCCAACCTTCTTGGTCACGATGTACGCCCCTCTTCATGAAACTTGCAGCTTGTTGTGTTCTTGGTGCAACAACAACAACACCTTGTCTCCTACCTCGTACTGGCATGGTTTAACATGTTTGTTGTACTATCTCACCTGACGAGACTTTGCCTTCTTGAGAAACTCAATTGCTAAGATACAAACTTCTTCCAGTTTGTTACATAAGTCAGTGATGTGCTGATAGGTAGTACAGACCTCTTCAACAGCATGGTCATCAGTCCACAACTGCCTCAGTATGGTGATGGGACCTCATATGGTCCTCCCATATAGGAGTTCAAAGGTTGAAATCCCCAAACTCGCTTGTGGCACTTCCTGATATGCAGACAGCATGGCAGGAATATTCTGATCCCACTTGTTAGGATGGCCTTCACAGTCAGCTCCTTAAGAGTGTTTTTTAGCATCCCATTACATTGTTCAACCAGACTGTTGCGCTGGGGTTGATATGGCATGGTAGTGAGGTGCTTAATCAACATCAGTTGGTTCACCTCCTCCATTACGTGACTCATGAATTGCATCCCTTGGTCAGTCAGGATCTCCTCATGACCAAATCCCAAGTAGAGCTTCAGCAACTGTTTCCAAATCAATTTAGATAACAACAGCCTCCGGTTAGCATGTAGCGTAATCAGTGACTGTTAAAATATATTGAGTTTTTGTGCGGATGTGGGTTTTATTGGTCCAATTAAACCCATCATGACACAGCTGAATGGTTCATCGATAAGAGGTGTATTCCCCAAGGAGTCGGTTGATGATCCATTTTCTGTGCCATTCTCTGACACTTGTCACATGAAAGACAAAACTGCTTATCATCTCTGGACCATTGACCAGTAGAATCCTTTGACAAGATGGTCAAGCATCTGGCAATTCCCATGTGTTTGCCCATGAGACTTTCATGCATGAGCTTCAATACTTTGCCTTGCTTCGCCAGGGCATGACAACTTTTTTGAAGTGCTTTTGTCCTTTTCTGTCATGGTGGTACAAGATCCCCTTCTTGTACATAAGCTTCACCTCACCATTCAGAGTTCTTTTCTCCATTCCTTCTGCAGCGTGTTTCTGCGACTGTGCCAGAGTTGTGTCCTCTTGCTGCAGTTTCTTCAACTCGGCTGGCAGTATATTACCAACTGGTGAGAATGTAACTTTTATTGGCGTCAGTTTTGCCTGATGATTCTTGGACCTGGTGGCCACAACACTCACCAATACTGGTGTACAGGTTTCTGGGTTAGGTTGCGGTAACACATAAGGACATTTCAGTATGATGTCATGTGACAACCCAGATAAACATGCAGCTTCAGTTATCCCTTTCACATACAGTGAATCAAGGTAATGACGGCAACTGGTAATAAGTCATGCATGCTGTTTTCGTGCTGGACTTTCAATTACCGCCACTGGATAGTCCTCTGGCTTCACATACTTCTTGTCCACAAGGCGGGATAACTACACCCAGTGTTATACAAGGTGGTGGTGTCTGCCCCATTGACGGTGGCGGATGCGAGGTTTACTGGGTCACGGATCACCTCAGTCCCATGTTTCTCCCGGCATCAGCATTCACCTGGGTCATCCTGCCCTTGAGACAGTCCCTGGCAAAATGCCCAGGGTGCTTGCATTTGTAGCACTTGGGCAGCTGTCACCGTCCTGCAATGCCCTTTCCCATGGTTGAAACCCATCCGGGTTGATGGGTGGAATCCTTACTCATACATCCACTTCTGACCTTCCAGGCCTTTTGATGGTTATGTACAGCTGGCTCTCCCTCAACCACATAGCACAACTCAGTGGGTCAGGGTTTGTCCATACCCCCAGAGACTTAAGTCTTTGAGTGAGCTTGTTCATATCTTTCCGCCATGCTGGCAATCTCGTCAAGAGTCTTATACTCTCTCTCCACTTGGAAAACTGTCAACTTTTACCTGTATGTACTCAGGACGTGTTCCATGAGTACTGCTTCATGTAAACCTTTATACGACCAGTCGACCTCTGCCATTTTCATCCACTTCTCAAATAACCCATGAACTTGGGCATGAAATTGAGAGTGTGTCTCTGTTTGCTTTTTCATTGACTCGAGAAAAAGTTTCCAGTATGTTTCAGCAGTTAGCCAATAATGGCAAGGAAGGGCCTTCTTCATTGTGTTGTAATCATCTGCTTGGTCTACTGCTAAGTTTTGTTAAACTTCCCTAGCTGCACCTTGCAGAAAAGCCAAAATATTGATTGCCCAGGAATCTTATGTACACACGAGCTTCTGGAATTGGATGAGGGATCAATCAATTCTTCCTTTTCATTAAATCATGGCCTGTTTATTTGGACAATATGGTGGTCAGCAATTGGTCATCCATTTCCTCCAGGATTTGAACTGGTGTCATCTCTATCTGCTGTTCTAGCCTCTACTCGTAATCTTTATATCTTCTGCTTGAGCTAGCTCTCTTTCCTTTTTGGCCGCCCATCATTCTGCTTTTCTTTCTTTCACAGCAGCTTCTATCCTGGCCAGCTCATTCTAGAATTCTCTTTCTTTCAGAGCAGCTTCTATCCTGTCCAGCTCTTTCTGGGTTTCTCATTCTGCTCCTCTTTCTCTCTCAACCGCTTATCATTCTGTTTCTTTTTCTGCCTTCCATTCTTTAATTCGTTCTTCAATGAATGCTGCAAGTCTGTCTCCTTGTAACCTAAGTCTTCCTTGCCATGGCAAGTTACTCTTTTATTATCTGTCTTTCCATCGCCATCATAAAGTAATACTATCAATAAGTGATACCTTGCCTCAACTTACTACTGTAGTTAACAGATGCTATAAATTATTATCAACGAAATACTTACCCGTTTCCAATGAACCAACTTGCCTCAGGTAAGTTATCTTGCCCGATATTTGCTTCACTACTACAGTAAGTAAATAAAAGCTAACAAGCATGCAAGTGTGAAAATATGAAATACACAGAATGGAAATTCTCCCTTAAAATGTTACAATAGTACTTCTTAATAATAATTCTTTGCTTGTAAAGATGAAATTTATGTTTATTTCAAATCCCGGATGATGCCGCCACTCGTCGTGTGCCTCTTACAATATTATTTCTAACCCCAGAGAAGGTTGACAATTAAAATTTAAATAGCTCCGAGCCCCCAGTCAGGACTGCCGATGGTCTTGATGTATAAATAACTCAAGGTGAAAGGTATAACAATTTAATAAAATATATCAAATGTACCCAACTATTTCATTGACAAATTTTTCAGTCGCAATTCTTTCGAACAAATACAAACAATGTCCTATTCACAGTTGCCAATTAATATCTCTTCATATGAATTAAAGGTCATAAGTGAGAGTGTTTCCCTTCAGTGTTGATTCTTTTACTCATCCTGTCTGCCTCTTATTTCTGTTTTGGTACTTCTGGTACCTTTAACTCCATGCTTTCCTTGCACTTCTGGGTCCGTCTTTCCGACACTTCTGGTACTTTCTTCCACGTTTCCTTCCGGCACTGGACCTCCACCCCAACTGCTGATGTCACAATAGACCTCCCACGTGCTCTCAGTGTGTCTTCCCTCTCTCCAATCCTCAGGTGTCACCTGTCACACCCACCCAGAGAGCTTCCTAAGAAGCCTTTATTCGCAATCCAACTTAGAATTTCACTTGAATTCCTTCCCACCTTTTAACGAGCGCACAACTTCAGCTACTCAGAGTACAGTCTAATGCCTCTTAACTTCTCTATGACCCCCCTGTGGTGACATTAGCACATATACTGACAGGAAAATGGATTTAGTCTGAACAAATTGATTATTGAGACTCAGCCCTACATTTGAATCTCTCAGTTTCGATTGGATACAATGTGGTCTCTGTAAACTGCCCTGGGGTAATTTAGTGCTTACTTGTTACTCTCAGATTTCCAGTCCCCAAAATGCCCAAGATTGCTTCAAAGCCAGTCACGACATCACTGAGTGCAAAACAAATAGAGAAGTCTCTACCTGGTGGTAGAAATCCCTTTGAATATAACAATGGACGGGTCGTTGCTTAATGGTTAAACAACAGACAGGCAAATTCTGTGTGTCAAGAATCAGGTCTATAGTTGTAATCTTACAAAATACTTATTGACATTGTCCCAGGTGCTCTTACTAGTGATGGGAATTGGTCAGAACTTTAAAATCAATAATTGGTTCCACTTATTTAATTGATAATCTATTCTAATTGGTTAATTTAATAATGAGGACTTTGTATAGTGCCTAATCTTTAGAAGCTCTAAGCGCTTTACAACATTTGACAACACTTAAAAAACATATATAATGATATGATTACAAAAATAAAAACAAATACCACGAAATTAGAAACAGAAAACATGCTCCAAATATTTAAGGTAAGGATACATTATAAGGATACATTATTAGGTCTTTAAGTCTTTCTTGCAGTTGAAATAGCTGAGTTTTAAGAGCGCTCTTGAATGAGATCACTGTGTCTTTGTGTCTAAGTGCAGTGGGCAATTCGTTCCACGTTGCTGGGCCCTGGTATGCAAAAGAGCTTTGTCCATATGATTTCATCTTCATAGTGGGAATAATTATCGCACCAGTTAAGTGGTGAACTTTGAGATATTGAAAGAAGCCTTGCAGTCTGGAGAGGATCAAGATTTTAAAGTGACCACCTACCAACCTCACAAGATTGTACAAAAACCAAATCGTCAGTCGGCCTTTGGAAAAAGTGTGTCAAATCGTGTACCAGAAGCGAGTGCGGCTTCCCAACCACTTCACTTTACCGTACGGATCGATATTGGTCAGCATATAAAAAAAGAAAACGTCCAAGACCGATAGTTCATTCTGACTACCACTGACAAGCGAGAAAGATGAATCCTAACAAACAGACACCATTGGGAACTTTGCTATGACTACTGCTGCTACAATACCTACCATGAAAAGTGATGCTGAGCGTGTCAAAACTGACGGACGCGAAAAGCATGCCACTCGTTATCGGGGACTCTTTACTGGTTTTCATAGTCAATGTCATCCTCCGCGTGAAACCATGCGACTACCACCCTACGGATGTGATCCATGCCTGAGCAAACTACTGCGGGTTTCACCGTGCCCTCATCGAAACGAGCATGTGAAAGAAGAATATTCGTTCCTTGTGCGTTTGTCTGAAAAATGCGAGTTTGAAAGTCGATTCCAAACGTTTTAAGGAAAATGGCCTAAATATCTGGGAGGACCTACTCCCGAAGACTTAGCCAGAGCTGGATTTATCTACTTGGGCGAAGGTGATAAAGTCAAGTGCTTCAGTTGCGGTGTGTCACTTCACGAGTGGGAGCAGAAACATTCAGCTTACCTAGAACATGCTCGATGGTCCCCGAACTGTCACTACCTACCTTTAGTGAGATGACCTCAATAATCTCTTGATGGATACTTTACAAGAGAACATTTGTGGTTTGCCTGTGGAGTTGAGAGAACGCATTTACCGAGAGTTTGTCAAAATATAAGACCAACGCAAAGAACAATTGCATCCTTTAAGTCCCCGATGTTGGAACCACTGGTACCTGAATGCTATCACAGGACTGATTCAATTGAAAGTGTTCCAGTGGTCTGACATTGATGAATCACAGGGGATTCAGAAAGCTTTGGATGCTACTCATTCTACTTACAAGGTGTCTATAGTATATCAAATTCCAGAGGAAGAGTTAGAGGATTACCAAAATCTTTTAACGAACAAATCTTGGTTCAAGAGGTAATGTCTGTGCGACGTGTGGTGTGTGAGTTAGTGACTGAACAATTTTGGTACGGTACTGAAATAAAGCGGCTTCTGTTCAAAAAGTACATTTATAACCTTCAACAAAAGAGGGTATAGAAACTTGCTACCATGCTACAACCTTTATCATTAGTGATACAATCATTGCCGTGGAAGGAAATCAGTGACAGTATTCAGACTGTGGTGGGTTATCAACACTTTTTACGAGAACTGTGTCCAGTGAATTTGGGTGGTCGTGTGGTGTGTGTCTTAGTGACTTCCTTTCTGGGATTTCGTTTACCAGCCGATTGCTTGTGGGATCCGCACTGTGAGGTACCACCAAAAACATCAGGGTGGTACCTTTAAATGTACACTTGAGACTCATTCTGTTAAAAGACTTGCGCTTTCATCTCGATACTTCTCGACATCTACCGGAAAAAGGATTCGTCAACTTTTAGTCACTGAAGATGTTTACGAAGATGTGTGTGTAGCTTGTGTCTTACACCCTCACTGGCCAGAATGTACGTGATTGGAAAAGTTTGGGTTTCGACGCTTGGACAAAAGAAGCGGCAAACTATACCCAAGATTTGTGATTATAAATTCAAAAGTTCAGTGAAAAAGTAACTTTTAAACCTGTCTTAGCCACTGTCAGAAGAAGAACCCGACACCGAGGAAAACCACCTCATTCAGGACCGGACCATCATTGACAGCGACATCTCCGAAAGGCCATTCCGGCAGGACCCCTGTGTGACTGTATCAAGTGTAGAGATTCTAAGAACATTACAAACTGTCCCTAGGACACCACACCTTCATCACTATAAATGTTGTACAGTGATTTGTTTATATTCCACTTTGGTGGTTTTGATGTGCATTTTATCGATGTACTTAACCATTTGGCTTTTATGTATTTTTGTCTTTCCTGTTCAATTTTAAAGATATTTTCAAACAAACGTGTCCTGATAAAAGTATAAAAACTTGTCTGTCTTAGTTTCAAACGTGACATTTACTTCACTATAGCTACCTCTGCTGTCTCTGATCTCTCTGCCACCATTTTCAAAATCGACGAATACTTAGATCGTGCTACGTGGGAGGCCTTCTATCTTCGTTATCCCTTTAACATGTTAATTGTTGGACCGAGCGGTTCAGGCAATGCCAAATTTGTCGAACGTTTGATCGAACATAAACATCATTTCATCGATCGTCCACCTCAATGTATCGTGTGTTGTTACAAACAGTGGCAATCGGCGTACAGCCTCCTGCGAGAAAGTCAAGGTGATTCCATCGTGTTTGTGGAAGGCATTCCTGACGAAAACGATGGGATCGTGTCTGGCCCGTCAAATACATCTGGTCATTTTCGACGACATATTAGGAGAAGACGAAGAAGAAATTAAACTGTGGTTTACGCGCAAAGGGCATCATCGTAATGCCAATGTCAATTACATCACCCAAACTTTGTTTCAACAAATTAAAGCCCATCGCACCATCAGTCTCAATGCTCATCCCGTGGTCTTGTTTAAAAGCCCTAGAGATAAATCACATGTGCAAGTGTTAGCTAAACAGTTAGGAACGCCTTCACTGACACATGTGTACGACGATACCACTCAAACCCCTCACGTCTACTTACTCGTGGATTTAAAACCCTCTACCACCGATTATTTGCAATTTCGTACTCATCTGTTGCACCACTGGTGCCAAGACGGAGGGCCTATCGTGTACACGTCTCCGTCGACATAAAAATTCTATAAAACCTCGGACAGATTTGGTCTGTCTCACACATCGTGAACATGACATCCCTTCAGTCTCATCTTGCCGTCGACTTGATTCGTGCCTACTACGGCATCAGTCGTGAAAAAATCCACAAATACGTGCTCGCGCATTAGAAGCCGGTCTCAGAGAAGTCTTCCGATTGTTTACGGTGACAGCATGTCAATTACTGCAAGGCATCATTCACATTCCACATCAAACCAAATGATTTTTTGAGAGAAACAAAGTAGCCTTGACGCAACTGACAGATCCCCACATCGACACCAAATCATCTTGAAACCTGGAGGTAGCGGTTCTCTAGTAGGTGTCATCATTCGCTGCCTCTAAAAATGGGATCCCAATGCCCCCAAAGTCATCCCCAAGAAAACAAGCCACTCCCCGACCCAAACGTACCCAGAAGAAAAAGACCAGTGGTGTCAAGACCGGGTCACAGTGCCAGAAAAAGAAAAGGCCCCAGAAAAGTTCCAGAAAACAGCTTTTACCCGCAAGAGAGGTACTTCGGCCAGGACGCAACCTTACATCCCCAAGCCGTGACCTGCAGCGACGGTGACCGCGTTTCCAGTAGCCTCAGGTTCTTCCACTTCTCCGTTCCTGATGATGCCAGCCAAACCCAATTTGACACGCGTCTTTCCTAATTTGATGAAAAAATGGAAATTCGTGTCTCCAGGAACTTCTCCTCCAGCGGTGACACCTTCTACCTCTTTAACTGCTGAGGCAGCTGCTAACAAACTACCTTCCCCCAAAATCAAAGTCCAAGAGAGATCGGACATGTTACAGAGTTTACTGGATTTATTCAAGCAAGAGCTGAGCCGATTTAGTCCGTTGCAAACCCCACCACGACACGTGATGACTGCCATGAAAATGATACGACGGACCGACAATCAGTGGCGACGCATGTCACTATAAATAAAAGACCTGGGGCAAACGATGGGTATCAGTATTTTTGTGCTCCAGAACGCTAAAAGATGTCACCTAAAAGAAGTGCACACCACCACCATTGTCGTTCTCCTGTCCAAAAAGGAAGAAAGAAAAGGACAGTCTCGTCGTTTGACCCCGCATCCGAAAAACGCTTAGTCAAGCAACGACGTCTGTCCAGAAAAGACTCCATCGTCCAAAGAAAACGAGGAGCAACCAAAGGAGAGGAGAGGATTTTTTGATGCTGGAATGGTAGAACATGTGCTCAAACAGTCTGGTCTATCAAACGTTATCCAAAAATACATCCCCCAAAAATAAGATAAAAGGACGCATGTAAAGCAATGGACTTCAGCGTATTTTTTGTGTGTGCCCCGGGACAAACAAAGATGTCACCCCCCAGAAGCCATCCCTCTTCTACCCCAAAAGAAAAGAAAAGGAAATAACTGCCTCCTCGTTTAGCCAAACATTGGGACGTGTTGTCTGTCCTGTCTAAAGCCCCTCCACCCATGCGAAAACAACTCATTCAAACAGCCTCCAAAGACCTCATCGATACCAGGAGCGAATGTCGTCTGAATGTCTTGAAAGGAACAATACCTTTGTCTCAACATCAGAAAGCATGCTTAGCCAAGCATCGATACGTTCTTCGCCAAATGGTACAAATGAAAATATCCATCCGTCAAAATAAAAAGATGTTGA
Organism: Megalonaias nervosa; assembly: GCA_016617855.1. NCBI lineage: Eukaryota > Metazoa > Mollusca > Bivalvia > Unionida > Unionidae > Megalonaias > Megalonaias nervosa. Next base: position 30,673 of record JAECUM010046140.1, read on the forward strand.
TACAACGCGGAGGATTTGTGTACCTATTGTTCGCACCCATACTAAAAGCCACATTGGCAACATGATTACAGGATTCGTGGGAGCTACTGCTTCACAAATTCCTCAAAGATAAAACGGATCAAGAAGATAATAGGGATCTCTGGGGTGAAAAGATCTCAGCCGTGACCTTTGGAATCTGATGCAAGGACGAAAACTGACTTTAGTGCCTTACAAACGATGAATGGAATTCCATCGTTGGCAAGAACAACGGACCCCGCATTTACCTCCCAATCCTCATTTGACCGAGATGTCCCAGTTACAACACGAATTGTAATTGTTGATGGATCGAAGCGATTTGTCAGAAACGGAAAAATCGCAACGGTACGGTCAAGTGTTGCGACGACTTCAACTCTTTCACCAGAAAGCTTTAGACGAAACAGTTGAACTGACTCTGAAAGATTTTAAGACCCTGATGAAAAGTCCATCACCACCACTCCCACCCACAGTGACCAAGACAGAAAAAGGAGAAGAAGAGTTTCAAATTCCAACAGAAAAAGTACGCAAGGTAACACCACCAACATCCAAAATTGGTTGGATTAAAAAGATGATGGCAACCCCTTCTTCCTCAGAAGAGAAGAGGAAGGTGAAGACAGAAGTTAAACTAGAACTGATTACCCCTGTTCAGACATCCTCCTCGACACCTATTGCTCGTCGGACACGCAAAGCATTACAATCCAAGAAAATACCACACGAAGAAAAGAGTGGTATCCGTGAAGAGTGGGTAACTTATTAAAAAGGGTACTAATGGAGAATTTGTCAGCCAGCATTTACTACGATCCATCCTATCCTGCGGTATAAGGAGGAGTTCAGAAATTGAATCATGCTGCCAAAACCCGACTGAAAAGTAGCCGTTTACCTCAAGTGCAACGATGGTTACAAGAACAAGCCACGTACACCTTACACAAACCCATTCGACGAAAATTTTCCAGAAGTCGCACCCGAGTGAAGGGCATCGATTATCAATGGCAAGCCGATTTAGCCGATGTCTCTCATTTGGCCACCTACAATCGTGGCTATAAATATTTGTTTTGTGTCATCGACGCCTTTTCCAAATTTGTTTGGGTCGTGCCATTGACTTCCAAATCGAGCACCGAGTTAGTGCCAGCCCTCAAAATGATGCTGAAACAAAGCGGTCGTCACCCTCTTCAATGCAACCGACAAAGACACCGAATTTCTGAACCAAGTTTTCCAAAACGAATTGAAGAAACGAGACATTCATATTTTCACCACCGAGAATCCAGAAACCAAAGCCAGCATCGTGGAACGTTTCCAATGCACCTTGAAAGAACGTATGTGGTAATATTTTACGCATCAAGACACTCTCAAGTACATCGACGTCTTACCGCACCTAGTCCAAGCGTACAATCAATCTTACCATCGGAGCATCGGATGCCCCCCCCCCGCCAAGAAGTGACTCCCGACAACGAAGCGACAGTCTTTGAGTGCCTGGACCACCGAATTGTTCCGTGTCACTGGACGTGTGCGTGGTCGTCATTCTGCTGTCTGTAAATTGGAAGCCATGATCGGGAAGGTGTTGAAATGAACGTTGCACTTGCCCGAGTTACAAAGCGCGACCAAAAAGAAGACGAAAAGTACGATATCGAAAGCATTCTCGGTCGAAGAACCCGTAAAGTGGGAAAACGACGTGTCAAAGAAGTCAAAGTACCTTGAAAGTATCCACCGAGTTTTGACTCTTGGATCGACGCTTCGCAAGTCATCGACTATAAAAAGAAGTGGCCATCATGCGCTTCAACACAGCCTCAACCACCACAGTGACCACTCCTTCACCGAGTTTTTCTCTGCAAGATCTACAAAAGCAACCCTTGTGAGTATGGTGTGGAGGATGTGTGCCTAAAACGCAAATCGTCTTTTTCTGCCAAATCTTTGCGGTGTATTGTGTCATAGGTACTGCCATTGGCAATTTGAGTTTGCAACAAGGAGACAAACAATTGTGGACCATTTTACTCAGCAGTTGCATTAGTTACCTTCTCCTCAATCCTTCCCTGAAATAATCTAACGGTAACAACGGGAGTCTTGCGCCCAACGTCAGTCACCCTCCCAACAGTCACAATAACAACAACAACAACAACAACAACAACAACAACAACAACAACCCTCTTTTAGACACTCCTCTGCCCATCCACTGACCCCTTGGACAGCAGAACTCTGGAATTATGAATAACCAATTTTACTTAACTTTACCCTGTGACAGTCCCATCAATGTGTTTCCCCATAATACTGTGTGTTGTTTCACGGCCAAATTACCTCAGTCCATCCAATTTAATAACGAAGCCCATTGGGAAGTGACTTTGGTCGAAATGATTCACCCTTCACAAACCAAAAACATCAGTGGAATTCAAAACACTTTTGAGGTCGAAGTTCTGAACGACCGAGTGTAACAATACTTGAATGAAAACGAAACTGCAGATGACTATGTGAAACGACCAGTGCCCCCGATACTCCACGGTAATCTATATGTTGAAAATTCCTTCAGGCTATTATTTTAGCGGTCAACGACTGGTGGACACAATTGCTTCCAAATTCATTGCGCTGTTTGGCAAAGTCTTGGTCAAAACCAAACGAGGTGTCACCCTCGAGTACTATAAAGTGGTTCGTCGCCTACTGACGAACTTTTCGGATGCCAAAACGTTGACCATTACATTTTGTTTTGAATTGTTTCACATTTTGGGTGAAGACGTCAGGATGGTCAAGGGTAACAACATGCCAAACAACGCCAACAACTTGACTTTTGCCAAGTTTTTTGTTACCCGATAGAACTGAACCAAGGACTAAATTTGATCTTTCTGTACTCTTATGTGGTGGAGTACAACTTGGTGGAACGTACATGTGCACCATCACTGCGAGTCATTCCTTTCAAAGTGGATTCTGCCACGACCAATGACCAGGAAGGTGGAAACACCTATCACGCTCACCGCGAATTTGTACATCCTCCCTATTTACCCGTCAGTAGGTCGTATTTCGACAGTATGAACATTGCTATAAAAAGAGATATGGGACAAAATATTCATTCACCAAAGGGAAAGATACGGCGAAACTCCATTTTCGAAAACGATTCTCTAACGACTTGCAGGTCATGTATCCAGTGTACCGAGGAGTCGCTCCATAGCGAGGACATGGTTTAGGAGATATACTGAAATCAGTCTTTCTTGCGGTGGCCCCACTTTTGAAACCGATGGTGACACGAGGATTGCACGCCATGAAAAATGCCGCTTTGACGTAAGGCAAAGAATTTCTCCAAAATGTCATCATGGACAAACAATATCCCAAAGAAGCTTGAGAGCAGGAAAAAATGTCTTGCTTCAAGCAGGAAAAGACATTTTGGGCCAACGAGAAACTCCTATAAATGCCCTGGACGCTGCCCAGTCATACATTCCTGTTTCCCTGACGTCTCAGCAAGGACAAGGCAGAAAGAGACGACGAAGATGACGAAGATACCCCGCCAGAGGACTTCACACACCCAGAGCTAGAAAGATCAAGGAAAAAAGAACCGTCCGAGAATTAGACGTTTTTGATTATTATATAACAGAGAGAAAAAAATCATGCACCGAGAGTCTTGCGCCTGTTCCAAGTCGGAACTGGATCTGTTTGCCATGCCACCCACCATAATGACGATGCAAGAATCCCAATGGGTAGAATTTCATCCCGTCTCCTCTTTGATGGCCTCAGCCCCCATCGAATTTGAAATCAAAGGACAGCCCGAAGATTACATCGATCTGAATAGCAGTTACTTGTATCTGAAAGTCAAAGTTATCAAAACGGATGACAGTGCTCCGGGAGCCGATACCAGAGTAGCTCCGTTCAACAATTTCACTCATTCCTTGTTCAGCGAAGCGGATTTCTACTTGAATAACAAACTAGTCAACAGCAGCATGGATACTTACCCGTATCGAGCATACCTGGAAAATCTCTTGACGTACGGAAAAGATGCCAAGAACACTCATCTAAATGCTTGCATGGTAAGGAAATCTGACACAACAGGCGAGAACAAGTTTAACGACACAGCCCTGACAGCAGATGACGATCCTCACAATGTGGGCTTTAACAACCGTCGAAAGAAAATACTGCAACGACGTAGTTTAGAACTGATTGATCGTTTGCATTTGCACATGTGGTTGCAAGAGAAGATTTGCTGGACGGAGTGGATATCCGCTTGAGACTGAATAGTAGCAGTACCGTTTTCCATTTGGTGGCCAATGCCAACGAGTACGAAACCATCATCCAAGAAGCCAGAGTCTACTTGCGATGCGTGACCGTGTTACCTAAAGTGGGATACGACATCGGCCACACTTTGAGCAGAACGACCGCCAAGTATCCGATAAAATGGGTGGAAGTGAAACCTTTCAAATTTGCCGCTTAGCACCGATCCAAGATCGAAGATCATCTGTTCCAAGGACAGTTACCCAAACATTCAATCGTTGGTATCGTCAGCTACGAAGCCTTCAACGGAGTCGTCACTGCCAATCCTTTCGAGTTTAAGCACTATAAAGTGTCCAAGATCGAAGTCAGTGGCGATGGCAAAAGCTTGTGTACCAGACCCTTCGAACCTAACTTTACCCAGAAGAATTGCTTGAGATCGTACTTGTCCCTCTACGAAGGCACGAGACAGCTAGGGACCAACAGCAGCCATGGCATTTCGTACGCTTTGTGGGACTTTGATTTCACTCCTGACCAAGGCAGCCTCGAAAGACATTTCCACCCTATAAAATCCGGTCATTTGGAACTTCAGTTTGCAGAACCTCTAATCGAGACGGTGAACGTCATCTTGTATGCCAAATTCGTCAACACTTTAGAAATCAACAGTTTGAGAGAAGTCATTCTAGACTATTAGAAACTATGGAAGACTCTTATCCCTCTTTGAATGGTGGAGACTCTTTGGAAACGGAATGGGAGGATATCTTGGAAGCAGAACCCAGAGACAAAGACGAATAGAAGATGGTCATGTCCTAATCGCCAGAACAAGAAGACTATTTAGTTTAATGCTTTGCCATGCACCTGTCGGATAAAATTACGGAATTGACCAAGAAAGATTGCTATGGATGTCAAAACGATCATCCCAGTCAAATTCAACACGATAAATGTCTGATGATGAGTCAAGAAGAAAAATTGGACGAGTTTCTGGAGTGCGCTTGGGGTCTCATCTCGGAAGAAGCAGTGTTGCATCAGTGGTATAAAGACTTGCGTGATCATTCGTCCCCTCCAATGACTGCTCTAGAGATCCATCGCATCGGAGCTCTCTTTCCACAGAGCACGGACACAAAGCCAAGAACCGTTTACGTAACAGAGATTTTCAAGCAAAATATTAGAACTGTATTAACTACTTATTATCACCTGTGAAACAAGGAAAAAACCAAAATGGAGACCTGGGAAGTGTGTTACCTTTTGAAAAACAGATCGTACACCACTTTTGGAATCTTGTTGTGTGCGCTAAAGATGAACTTCCTCATCGCAAACCTAAAGACCATCAAGCTAATGTCATCAACACGGATTACAGTCATCTCCCAGGAACCCACTGGGTAGCCGTCTACTTTCCCCACGATGGCTGTGTGGAGTATTTTGATTCGTATGGATTACCGCCTTTGGAAGACGACATCATCAACTTTATGAGAAAAAATGCCCAGACGACACGATTCAATAATTACAAAGCACAGATTCTATGGTGTATGTGGACAATATTGTGTGTATTTTCTTCATTAACGCAGTCTTGGATATCCCTTAGAATATTTAGTGATTTATTTTGATCGTGACTCTTCTAGAAACGATAAAAAGGTAGATCGATGGTTTTGTGACCATTATGGATATCTCTTGTCTTTAGCCAGGAAACGTGGCGTACATCAATAGCCAAATGACCTCCATCAGTGGAAGTCTAACTTGACTTCACAACGTTGTCAACCTTGTCAAAAATGTGTTATTTGATATTGTATGAATTGTTATATTATGTGTTGGTTAATTGTTGGTTGAATAAAAATTGATATTATAAATAAGGATTGTTGGTGGTTTGTTTGAAAAATAAATGTAATCACTATACATGCTCTTTGATTTCTTTCTATCCCTCACCATTCCTACTCAAAAAAATTGTAGGGATGTTTTCTATCGCGTCCGCTCTTGATCCATACAAAGCGGTGCGGTCTCCAGTCTGACCATCCATTGTTGACTCGTCAACCTATGACGATGTGTTCAAGACTAGCAAAGCTCAACGAAGCCCACGTGAATTTACATCGTGTCAGGCAAAACCTGACACCCAAGCCTGATGAGATTGAAAATGTCAGGATGTTTAAAGAATACCAAGACCTGATAGAAGAGGTGTTTAAAGACGAAATCAAGAAGGAGCAAGAAGAATGGACTGAGAAGTACATACTTCAGAAGCAGCAGAGAGAACAGCAACAGCATCAGCATCAACAACAGCAGGAGCCAGACAGAGGTTTTATGGACTGCCGTGTGGACACGTAAGAGTTCTCTTTCTCCTTCCGAAGAAGCAGACCCTATCCTGTGGGAAAGCCTGCAGCCAGAGGGGACGCAATCTTAGACGGTTAGAGATTGCCATAACCCCCAGCAAAACAACCCTTTTCAGGGCTACCCCAATCAATCTAGAAAAGATATACTATTCTATTGCCAAAATTTGTCTGTCTTTGTGTGTTGGTAGGTTAAAAAATAGAAGTGTGCCTATAAACACTTCGTTTCTCTGGCTTGTAAGATAGTGTGTGTGTGAGTGTGTGTGTGTGTGAGTGTGTGTGTGTGTGTGTGTGTGTGTGTGTGTGTGTGTGTGTGTGTGTGTGTGTGTGTGTGTGTGTGTGTGTGTGTGTGTGTGTGTGTGTGTGTGTGTGTGTGTGTGTAAGTAAAAACTATAAGTGCGTCTATAAACACTTCGTTTCTTTGACTTGTAAGATAGTGTGTGTTTTTTATATGTATGAGTGATAATAAAGTGTGTTTGTAGGAAAGAGTGAACGTGATTGTTTCTGTTAGGTCCCCGCGTTCCATGAGTTTTGGTTATGATATGGGTATTGATAGCTTTTGTGTAACTGGGTGTCTTCCTTCACGTCCTTGATTCAGGGATATAAAGCGTAGCGTTCGTTAGTATGGCTGCCCATCGTTGACGCATCAACTAAAAGAGGATGAGCAGGATTTCAAAACTCTTAGGACACCAAATGCACCTGGAGTATGCCAGCCGACTCGTGGATGAGCTGGCCATGGAGGTCCTTGCAGAAAGTGCAAGACTTGAGGAAGAGGAGGAGAAAAGGAAGAAAGAAGTGGAGAATTAAAAGAAAAGACAGATCCTGCCTCACCTCATGATTAGACCTCAGTGTGAGGTCAAGCCTGCGGTGAGGACACCTCCACAGCGCCAAGTACCACAGCCACAACCACTACCACCAGCACCAAGATTCGCTGTCCCCCAGATGGAAAACTGGAAGGAGGAGTTTTAAAGACAAGTGCAAGAATTGGAGCCTTAGCTAGAGCAACCACGACAACCACAGCATCCACGGGTGCAGAATAGAAGAAGGAGGCAAGAATAAGTCTTCACTATCCCTCAAACGGAGAAATTGGATAGTGAAGCAACTCAGGCCCCCTCTACACTTCCAAGAGCAACACTGAATTAGGAGCAAGATTGGAGTAGGAGATGCGTGTGTTGTGTCCGACGTGGGAGGTGCCAGGATTAACCAGGTACATCTGGAGTTAGAAAAAACAGCCCTTCTCAGGGCTAACCAGATCCCTAAAAAAGAGAGATTAATCAAGTTGCCAATCATATAATAATGTGCGTGTATTTGTTTGTGTTTGTGTGCGTGCGCTTGCGTGTGTTTGTATTTGTTTGTGTTTGTGTGCGTCCGCGTACGTGTGTGTGTATTTTTGTTTGTGTGCGTCCGCGTACCTGTGTGTGTATATTTATTTGTGTGCGTGCGCGTACTATGTGTGTATTTTTGTTGTGTGCGTGCGCATACGTGTATGTGTATGTATATATTGGTCTTTGTTTGTCCCTATAAAACTCCCTTTATCCCTATCAAATTTATTTCACCTACCTCCCTACCTATAGTAGTGAGTATTCACATCAGCCACTTGTAACACTGTTGCCATTATTCCCTAGTGTCCAGTACAGTGACGTCATTGAAGCTGGAAATTTTGAGACCATAAATATAGACTTGGGTTTTTCCATAGGACTTTCCACAGGTTGCAGCTATAAATAGATACTAGAATTTTTAAACAGAATCGTCACACAAATTGTGGCTATAAATATATACTGGATTTTCCATAGGAATTTCCTCCAAACTGTGACTACAAATATACACTAGCGTTTTCCACATAGCATTTTTGGTAGTGTAAGAGATAGATATTTTGTGAGATTTCATCTCCATCTCTTACAGTCTAAGCAAACACAATGCATTTTGGATAGTGACTTTGATATGTTAGATAGCATAGTGGTGTGATAGATAATATCTTTGTGGTGTTAGGGATAGTCTTCTTCTGAGATTTCATCTTCGTTTACATTCTAAGCTAACACATAACGTTTGGAGAGTGTGTGTGTGTGTTTGTGTGTATTTTTGTTTGCGTTTGTGTTTGTGTGCGTGCGAATACGTGTGTGTGTATTTTTGTTTGTGTTCGTGCGCGTACGTGTGTGTGTGTGTGTCTGTGTGTCTTTTTTTCCCTTAACAAACCCCCTTGTCCATACACTCATGAGTGTTTTTGTGTGAATGTGAAGTAGTGTCACTATAAACACTAATCCTTTGCTGTGATTGTATATAATGGTGTGTTTTGTACATAACAAATTTCCTTCTCCTCTATGTATTGATAGAACGTAAAGTGGTTTTGTTTGTATTAGTGTGTTGTTTTGCATAAAAATTTATTTTAGGTTAGCA
>JAECUM010046141.1:0-15326 GCA_016617855.1 Megalonaias nervosa
TCTCTCACAGAAAGAAGAAAGCTCCTTTGTTTCTCTTTTCATCCATTACAAACATATTTGAGTTATTTTTTCACGCTTATCCAACTAAAAATACACTGTATAGTTAATAATTCTAAACCACTATAATAACTTATTTTTGCCGCCTTTACTATGTTCAAGCTTAGTATCCCACGAAACTCTTTTGCAATGTACAAGCTTTGTATCCCACCAAACGCCTTTGCTATGTTCAAACTCAGTATCCCACGAAACGCCTTTGCTATGTTCAAACTCAGTATCTCACGAAACGTTTTTGCTATGTTCAAACTCAATATCTCACCAAACGCCTTTGCTATGTTCAAGCTCAGTATCCCACCAAACAGGTTGAGATCATCTTTTGTAGAAGAGACTGTGTCGAACATTTATTTATATAAAAAAATCTGCAGTATTATACAACAAATTCATATTTTCTGACTCGTCGCTATTTTCGTTAATCAATATAACAAAATGCTCTAAATTTACTTAAAACAGTTCCATAAACTTATCATTTAAAATATATATGAACTGGTTTTTTTAAATTTTTTAAAGTACCCTTTATATAACCTTTGCTTGTATTGTCCTCTGAAATATTAAAAGGAAATCTTACCGTACATTTTAACGGAAAGATGTACTTTATCGTCACTTTTTTCAACATGGAAGTATGCTATAAACTGGTCGAGTCCTGAGGAAGCAACCATGTAGTTTACAACGCTCACAACGTCGTTAGATATGCAATGTCAAACTGCCATCTAGATCATCGTACAACCTACCATTTAAAGCATGTATTCAAACCGAAGTTGTTTTATCTCTCACAATCTTTAAGCTTTTCCTATCGTGAATATGAATCACTTTCATGCAGTACTTCACAAAATTATCATCATGGATACAATATGATAAATCCTTAATTCTTGCCTTCGACTGTTGCTTGTGTTCAAATCGCCTGGAGACTGTAATCTTATTCTCGCTACGTATTATTCGTACAACTTAATGCTGTCTTTCTCTTCACTTCGGTTACACACAGGAGATTCTTCTGGAGAAATGTATACACACGATAATATTTTATCTCTAACAATACTAAAAAAAAAGCTCCAGTTATTGTATATTTCGATTGTTATGCACATTTTCATAATATGATTTTCGTAACATGTAATGCGTATTTATTATTTCATTTTTTTTTTCGGGCGATATTTTCCCTTCTTCACAGTCGTCTGCTTATTTGATCCCATCTCTCAGCAATATCAACCGTCCAAATGTCCAACACAGATTTGTCACCCAATTTACCTCAGTACACAACCAGCTTAATTGTACTACAGTAGTTATATAAAAATACAATGAACAATACCAACTAGGATATCATTTACAGAATTATGTAAAGATTCCTTCCAAACTTCCCAAAGGCAGATAGCAAGGGTGGCGCCAGAACGCGGGAAATAAATAATCAACGATCAGGGCATGACTCATTTTGGGTGAAAAGCTGGGTTGGCGAAAGGTCCGAGGCAAGAGCACACACACGTTATATATATATATATATATATATATATATATATATATATATATATATATATATGTGTGTGTGTGTGTGTGTGTGTGTGTGTGTGTGTGTGTAATTATTAATCAGCATCATAATATTTACAAATGTTACCCTTTAAATAATAACACTTCAAGACGTCACAAATGAAGATATATCTAAACTCATGCAAAGAATGGCGATAAGAACGAGGTATCAGAATTTATTTAAAAGTGTTTTAATCGATGTTCTGCATTTTCTTAAATTAAAAGCGGTAATATTTGTTATTGCTAATGAAAATATGAAGCTCGTTGAATCATCTCAATGTTTGTTTCTCAAGGCTCGGAAAAAAAGGACCTAGAAGCATACATACAACGTTCTCTCACTACCTCGTTTTTGTCTGGCTTTTCTGTGTGTTTGTGTGTGGATACTCAGATAAAGGACACGTATACAAAGAGAGAGATAGTAATGTATATATATATATATATATATAGAGAGAGAGAGAGAGAGAGAGAGAGAGAGAGAGAGAGAGAGTAGGTAGACTTTGTCTTTAGAGTGTGCAGTTTCATATTTTTGACATTATAACATGTGAACAAATCACTTTATATGATTCTGATTGGCCCAAATAAGCCCATGAAATTATTGCGCAGTATTCTCTTTACTGATAGGCTGCGCTCGTGGGAAAACTTTTTAAACCTCGCCTTCTGGAATTTTTTGTTTTCAATGAATATTTTTCGCCGCCATTTTTCGAATCTACTCGCGAAAGGGAATTGGGGAAAAATGGTCTCGTCTGTTTCAATATGGCTAATTTACACCCACGGGGGTTGGTTATGTCATATATGACATATCAAAGCATGAAAAATGGCTAAAACCACAAGAGAAGAACAATAACAACAACAAGCAAAACTACGGGTATTGCTTGTGTAGGGTGGGGGTTGAGGGAGGTGGTATATCTGTAGCATGGAATCCACTTTTTATACAAACGTGGTTCAAATGTTAACTTACAGAAGTAAATAAACTCATCTCTTTTCAAAGAAGAATGTACTCATAAACCAGTCTCCAAACTGACAGAAATTTGTCCAACCACTGCATATTTACGCAGTAAATGTGTGATGCAGTTCCGGCTCAAAATGTAATTTATTAGCTTATTCTGTAGTCTGCAGTTCAAAGTCAAATACTGGAAATATCCGGTCACAAATACATTACAGTAAATATAGGAATTTCTGCATCCAGTAAACCTTCTTTTACATGAATATTGCAACAATGTAATGTATAGTTGTGAAACTGACACGTTAGGTTACATAAACATAGAATGTCGATGCAACCCAATTGGGTACTGCATCAAACAAAGCAACAGCGCATCGGACTTTCTGTGTTGAAAAATGTCTGTGCAAAATGTTCAGTTTATTAGGATGGACGCTAATTCCTTTGACTCATAGATTGTAAGAAAAGTATAATCTACTTTTAAACGTTAATACTAGTTTCAACTTTGTTTGGGGCTCTTTTTTACACACAACAAATGAAAGATGCAACGTCTGTCACAATCAAGGAAATTATCCGTTCTTCTTTCCATCCAAATAATTTCCACTGAAATAAAATCTATGTGATAAAAAAACTCTCAAATGGGTAATGATTTAATATTACATTTATGAAACTCGTTGAATAATGTCCAGCTTTCTGCAAGCCAAGGCTCGCAAAAGCCCTGACATAATTCAATTCGTTTCATAAAAACAATATTAATTCATTATCCGTTTGAGATCATTCATATATATATATATATATATATATATATATATATATATATATATATATATATATATAGTAGCATCAATAATTGTTAGGCGGGTAATAATAATACTGTGTGTGTGTGTGTGTGTGTGTGTGTGTGTGTGTAAGGTAGCAGAAGAGAGAGGTTGATATACGATAGATAGATAGATTGTAGTAAAAGTATCATCAGTAACAAACAACTTGTCTAAATCGTAGCTTTGGTATTTTATTCTTGTCAGCTTACTATAGTAAGCTCATTTCTTTTAATGTCCACGCTCATTATGTCTTCGCACTATTGAAACTGAGCTGTATTTAGGGGAGATTAGTGTCTGATCTATTGAAAGCTTATTGTTCTGTGCACTCGCATGCAATCTATAAAGAAGGTAATTGTTTCATCGCTTCCTCAAATGAGGAAACTTAAACACTATTTAATGGTGAACCCTCTCATTCTTGATATTTGCTGTCTCAAAGTTTGCTTCACTTTCTGAATTTACCGGAGAGAAATGGCCACATGCGAAATGAAGGATCACATTGAGAATAATAACTGGTAAGTAATTATTTTGATTTGATAATGTTACATTTATTTTTGTTCTATTTGTTTACTCTTGTTTATGATAAATTTAAGAACGAAACGTAGAATCTTATAGGTGAAACATTTTATTTCATTCCTATTTCTCCATATGTGAAAAGACATTATTTTAGTTTTACTCCTGAAAATACATGAGTCTCCATCATGCCACAGGAAGCTTGATTATTTGTCCCTACATAAGTTATAAGAGCAGCAACTAAAATGAGCACTTTTGGAGCTAAAACAAATCAACAAACAACAGCATTAGGTTTCCGACATGGAAATTAATTTACGTAGAAGAAATTGGACTCGACGCCGTTCGTATCTGAAGTTATTTCCCCTTACTTCATTGACGACGACAAATAACAGGCTGTGTGCATTGCTGAATTGGAGTTTCTATGTTGTCAAATATGATGAAATAGTTTACAAAATGTAAAAAATATAGTTTACTGCGACAGATTAAGTCAACCCAATCCTACAGTTCTCTTGAGTCACTGATATTTATATGATGAACCGATGAAAGCGAGATGAATTTACAAAAAGTGGGGTGGGGTGATGAGCAGAAGAGTGAGTAGCATTTTGTCAACTTCTATTCTGTTGCAAGTTTGGCATATAATAAAATGATAGTTTTCTGCGTAAATACCAGATATATTTCTCCTTGTGTTACCAAAACTATATATTTTAACTCGTAGCTTCGCTACTCGTTTAAATGTCACGTTTTCTGTACCACACGTAGCTACGATGTCGTAGCCTCAACTTGATTTGTTGTGGTTGAGGCTACGAACTGATCCCATATCATGCAATGGAGCAACAAAAAAAAAATCATCACTAAAGTCAGAAAAACAAATAGTGTAGAAATCGACTACATAAGTATAATCATGTTGTGAAAGAAGTTTGGCTTATTATGAATTTCTTAAGCCCTTACACGATAAAATAAATTGGCATGGTTACACTAAACCTCACCGTGTACACCATGACAGATAACGCAAGACTCGCCGTGACCCCTTTTATAAATAAGGCTTGCCTTACCATATTTGTATATTCTACGCAATGTTATTAATTGTGGAATAGTGGAAACCAGTTTTTATTGAGAAAAGGCAAAGTCAGTGACTTTCCAAATCCAGTGGGTAGCAGGACATATACGTCTTTTTTATCAATCAAGTGGTGAATAATGGCTTCTTAGTGGAATTTCAAAGTCACCGATAAACCATATTTACTTTTGACGCGCAGAATTTCTAACTCAAACTGCGCCATAGTTTTACTACCATCTATTTACATTTCCAAATAAGGCCTCAGTGTCCTTATATGGCACACAAACAAACAAGGCTGATAACGGAAGTAGTCATTATTTCAACTAATATGGTGGATGATCTAAATGAAAATATCGGATAAGAAATGTAAATGAGATTTTACAATTATTTCTACAATGATTTGCAATAATTCTGGTATTAAATAAGAGGATTACTCAATGTATTTCATTATATGCAAGGAACATGTTCAGATTGTTTATATTAGGTTAAAACAAGTGCCAGGTGTGAATTACACCCGGCTTGCTCCATTGACACACATAGGCTCATGTTAGTACCCCGTCCACGAGGTAGGAGTAGGGGTAGTAATATTAGTATTATACCACACGATGAAGTATCGGCTATTGACGTAGGTAAAGAAAACCTGTTATATTTATTTGTGTATTCATGTATTTCTTAGTCATATTTGTCGGTTTTCTTGTGTATTTGTTATTGATTCAGTCAGTTCTAATATTTGATCACTTTCTCTTCACCATCTGCTGTTGCTTCCATCATTTGCTTGTACTTTTTGTTTAATTTATACATTTTCATATCACTGACTAGGTCCTTAAGTTTCACATTAATAAGAAAAATTGCAGGCTAAAAATGATTATTTGTCAATTGAAGTTAACTAATATCCTTGGTTTCAAAATGGAAATATAGTTTTGTGTGTTATTAAAACTTAATGTATCATAAATTATGGGGCTAAATCCCCATTGAGAATTGCATATATTGTGGATGGAGTGAGGTGTGTGTACAGAAGTGCAGTTATAGTATGCAGTAAAAAGTACAGTTTAAGCTCTGTACATAGTTTTCAAACTGCTGTAAATACACCTCCAATTAAAAACCGGTTAAAATAGTCATACATTTTATCTTTGATAAGGCAAGTTTTGAGCCATTGTATATCGTGCTGGGCAGTGTAGCTGAGCAGATCTTAAATCCACTACAAAAATTTGCAATCCACTTTGGAAATAGGTTGGCATTTAATGAAGAAGCTTAGACTTCAGTTCAAGAGCAAATTTAATTCATCCCAATTTTCTCATAATTTTTCTTTACCAGTTGGAGCAAGTATATATACATAAAAAAAATCTTCAATTTCAGATCACTGATTAAAAATGTAATCTGCATTCTAATGATAACTGATTTGCATGTTTTAATGAGGTTGAGAGAGGTAATGAAAAATTATGGCTGTTGTTCAGGAGTAGTCTTACTCTGGATCTGTGGTCAGATTAAATACAAACTTTCTGGCTCATTATGGCATAAATACTTTTAATCACCCTATTTATACTGGTAATGGTTTTTAATTGCCTTATTAAATAAAATGCTGTCTATTGACGAAATCTTTTATGAAACAAAATATAGAAAATGTGAATTAGAGATGGCCTATCTTGTAAAATATCAGATCTGTTCATCATTGTCACTCTTTCATTAAGCTTGAAATGTTACTTTAATTTTAATTTTTTCTTACCATTCTCATGAAACCTTTTTTCTTTATAGCAACAAGTATGCCCTTGACTTTGAACTTCTACTTGCATTGGATAGACTAGATGAACAGTATGAACTCGTATGTCCAAACAGTTTGAACCCAAGCTTAGATTCACAGGGTCAAGATCAAGACCAGTTCCTTGAGGATTTCTGCATTCTTTCTGCTGATATTTTGCTACCAGGCACCAATAAAGAAGAGATAAATGGTACTTGCCTTTAGTTTTACTCTTCTTTTATTTCTTTAAGTATACTTTTCAGGGCAATGGTCCATGACCGTCATTAAATTTATGCTGTCCTGTATGGGTTTTCAAACATATGATTTTATCTGAGATCTCATGTCAGATGAAAGAAGATAAATAAGTTATACCTTTTGCTAGACATGGTGTACAAAATTTGTAAATTACTTGATAAGTTTAATAACTTTTATTTATTTTGGTCACAAATGTAAGATTTTTTATCATGTTTCAAACATCTATTGGAAGAAACCACAGAATATATTTACTAAAAAAAGAACATTTGGAAGTATCAGACCATCTGCCTTTGATTTAATGACATCATGGCATCTATAGGGTTAGTTTTAATTTTTTTAAGGTATTGCAGATAGTATTCAAGGTGCTTACAGATTTTTGTGTATTTGATCAGTTGCAAGTTTTATTATAGATTTTTATAGTAATCTTACCACTTTATTAATAATTTGACATTAAAATACTTCTTTTCTATTTCAGACTTGAAAAACAGCGCATCATTGTTTACAGAAGATACATCTTCCATGCAAGAAAAAGAGGGGAAAATGGTCCAAAAACGAAAGTATGCAGATTTGTCATTTTTGGATGAGCTTGACATAGAAGAACCATCAGTGAAACGACCAGCAATTGATGACACTGAAGTTGTGAATCCATCTGCTATGCCAAAAGTTCAAATAATCAAAAAGAAATCACGTAAGGTTGAACCGTCTCTTCTAATTCAGCTCCTAAAGGGTCTAAGCTCAAAGAAGGCACTGGAAGATTGGATGAACAATTGTAATGAGTATTTGAACAATGGTTGGGGTTTATGTTGCAATAATAACTGTTGGATGGCATGGGAATATGTGGACATCAAGACCATTCTGTCAGCTTGGTTGTAATAAAGGAATCTATATATAGAATGCATACATGTTATTAGACGTGGTATATAAATGTGTAAATAATGAAATTAGGCATTTCTTTTTCTATATTGTTTAGGTTTATATATCAGTTTATCAAGTTGTTTATCAATGACAATAAATGAATGTGGATGGATTTTTCTTGTTTTGTAAATATTTCAGATTATTGTTGTTGATATTTCATACTCCTGTACCATCATTCATTGTTTGTATTACTTTGGTTTGTATTACTGTCATTCATTGTTTATATTACTATGATTCTTATTTGATATTGCTGTCATTGATTATTCATATTACAATGATTCATTTTTAATATCATCAAATACAATAAGTTATTATGCATCATCAAAATTTTCTATTGTGTTGAATAAATCTGTTATTAATTTGTATGATAAGTTTGTCATCATTAGAGTATCCAAGCAATTGATTAATGAAAAGGTACATTTTGTGTGGCCTTTGTTTCCAAGCCATATCACAGGAAGCATTTAAGAAGAAAGTGATGTTTATTACATGTATTTGCATGGTTATATTATAAACATGAATGAGATTTTATTATTTTCATTATGATAGTTATAGAAAACTAGTTTTATCTTTTCATTGGCAATGAGCCAGTACAATTTAGAATATTTAGTTCTGAATGAAATCTGCATAGCTTTCCAGTGAAATGTACATAGATTTCCCTTGTTTCAAATTTGCTTAATATCTTTGGAGAGAGATTTTATTGTTTGGTTACCATCAATGTTAAAAGGGATTTCACAAGAAAATATGGACTGCTCCAGTGGCCTAAGCGGTTAGAGCATCTGCCTTGGATGTGGGAGGTTGCGTGTTTGAATCCCGGCCGAGTCATACCAAAGACTTATACAAATGAGCTGCCTCACATGGCACTCAGCATTAAGAGGCTAGTCTTAGGACTGGTCGACCTGGTGTCAGGATAATGTAACTGGGTGGGACATGATGCTGCATTTCTGCAGCATGATGCCCCAGTGCTAGACAGCACCATAAACGAGCACACCACGGACATTGTAGTGATATGACTGGAAAATTGTTAAGGCTACATTAAAAAAAAGTCACAAACACACACACACATACACATAAAAGATATGATATTTTAAAATCAGTGATTGAAGCATGATTTTCATTTGTTGTTTTCCATGTCACTTAAGTTATTTCTCTTGGATATTCTGTAGACTTTATTATTTTTGAGTCTCTGAAAGGCTAAAAAAAAGTGTATTGAAAATCAAAATTAAGCCATGGCTTTGTTGAGATCACTTGGCAGTTAAATTTGATCGTAAGCTTTTTAAAGATCAACACAGTGGAGGATGCTGATATTGAATAATAATTTTGCAGCTGATCTTGATGTAAAATTGGAATTAAAATAAGGCGGTATACAGAAGGAAATTTAAATTTTCATGTAGATAATAAAAACTCAGATGTGAAAGAAAAAGAAATGAAGAGAAGAAAATGTAATATTAATGTTAGATTATGAAAGGAGCCAATGTGGAAAAGAAAGAAAGCTCGAAATGAGTGATTCTGAGATTGAAAACAAGATGTGTCTATCTCTATGAATATAAAAATGTTCTATTTAACTTAGAGAAAATGGCTAAAATATTTGGTTTTGGATGCTATTGAATATTTAGAAATGCAGTAAAGATAGAATCTGTAGCTCACCCCATACTGGCTGATTTTTGATAGATCATTCTTGTGTTTACAAAACTCTTGAATTCTTAATCTGGGCCCAACATTCCTCTAATGGATGTATTTGTTGGTATAGTTATGGTCAGGCAATGTATTAACGTTATCAGAATTGTTTCCTTTACAACTTGGGGTAAAATAAGGTTGCCTATTGTCCTCTTACTTATTTATATTACCTACTGAATTTGTATCTTATTCAATCAGAACACAGACATTGAGCATATAATCTCCATCAAAAGAAAGGTTACAGACGTTGGTTGCTGAACGTGGTATAATAATGGTTCATACTGAAGTTTTAATTTAGCTGGAAATAGCTTGAATGAAATTAGACGTTACAGGACATGCTTTACTTGGTGGAAAATGTATCATATTAAAAGTAGATTCTTAAAGAAAGAATACATGTCAATTTAAGTTTGCAGGAGACTGTTTTTATTGCCTGTAACTGAGGACAACATATATTCAAAGAAGGAATGAGAAAAGGAAGAGACGAGAGAAGTATGACCATCCACTGAGTGTCCAGATATAGTCAGTAATGTTACAGTGAAATGCATATTATGGGGCATTTCTGTTTATACTGAGTGAACTTTTAAGTGGCAAATCTACTTTATTAATCAATACAATCCACCGAAGAGGTTCTAAAAATAAACCAGAAGCATCGAGACATTTAGCTAGCTCATCAGACCATAAGCTAATCTAATCTTTGAGTCAGATCTTAGAGTTAAATCAGGCATAAAAAGATCAACCAGTGGGAAAAAAACAGCTAAAAAGACACCCCCACAATCCCAATGGTTTTAGATAAAATCAGCTATTGAATTGCATGAACGAGTGATTCATATTTGATACTGTATTGCCAGAAAAATCATAAAGATGTTTTCATATAGCAAGCACAACTTATAACCTCAATAGGACATACAAGAAAGATCTCCAAATTGACAACAATAATTAATTGTTTTAAGTACGTCGTCTCAACACTGGATCTAAAAGTTTCAGTTGGCAGACAGTCCGGCAGGCATCAGCCATATTGTGTTTAGACATATTGGTCGGCTTGAATATTCCATTCTCCCCGATAAACCTTAACAAAAATTAGTATTCATCAATAGGTAATCACGATCAGTTTTCTCTCATTGATCAAATATTTCCGTTGCTTATAAATTGGAATTATTCACTTTGTTTAAAGCATAGAATAGAATTCCCTTGACACACCGACAAATATCAATAGATTTCACTTGCAAGACAAGCATATATGTATGAAACTCTTCTCGCATTATGCCATTAATGCAAAATAATTGTAAACATTTCAAATCGGCATCGGCGAAAATTACTGAAACATACCTGGTACAAATTAATATTTGATATTGCATTTAACAGAAAATATTTCAAAGCTAAAGGAAACGCTAAATGAATATAACTGGTTCAACTGAGATTCGAACTTGGGCCATTAGCATGAACATCGAATATTTATCCTCTGTTTCAAGCTGCTTTGAAGGCTGTGGTTAAGAAACACAGAAATAGTTGAAGATTTGAAGGAATACATCATCAAATTAAAATATATCAGAAACCTTAATTTGAATTGAAGGAATTTGTATTTAGTTAAATAACAAATTTAAAAAAAATAAAATTAACGGCATACTGATATAGAGGTGAAAGAAATAAGTCCAAAAGTGAAACTTAAATTCTGAATCTGACAGTGTAAGTATGGTTTCTGGTGTCTTTCGAAATATTCTCGTAGTCAACATGCTCGCATGTGGCTATAGAACACAATTAATGTTACTATATATTCTCAGTACTGAACTTTCCACTGTGTGACAATCAATACAAATCATATGTTAATCTAAAATACCTTCAAAGATGACTTCACAGTGAAGTTCTTGTCAAGGGTTGACCTGCATTTTTTTGAGAGGCTGAATTTGTAAACAAAACACCATGCAGTGGAACACAGATTTCACTTCCAAATCATCACCAAGGCCTTATTACTCACTGTGCACCGTTGTCGAAATACACACAGACAACCACACCATAAGCTCATATTCTCAAGAATAAACAATTACCTTTAAATCCCTACCAAAAATGCACCAATAAAACTCTTCTATCACCACCAAAATGAGAGAGGAAAAAAAGTTCTAAAAATAGACTAGAACTACATTCGTGGGTACTGAACTGGAAGTACTAATTGTGACCCGATGCCTGACAGGGTCAGACTATTTCACCTCCATGGACAAAACTTCCATCCGTCATCAAATCGATGTCTTTTAAATACTGCTGCGTAGTTTTAAAGAATTTCATCCATGAATAGGACAGTTACAGGCTTTTATCTGACACCACTGTAACACAAGCACAAACCAATTCCAAATAGCCGAATGTCAAAAATGCACAAAACTTAAAGTTTAATTGTGATTTTGCTAATCCAGATAAACACTTCAAATAAACTGTAATTAGTTTTTAGTCCTAACATCAATCTGGAAAGTACTAGAAATTAATCTTGACTGTTAAACTTTCCTAGAAAATTCAATCTTAAAAAATGATACATATTTTTATATGAAAATTTAAATTTAACTTAAATTTTAATGAAAATGTAAACCCTGAAGTTGACAAATTTTATTCTGTGGCAAAGTCTCTCCATTCCTTTATCATGAACATCAATGGTTTTCCTCATCAGGTGTGAAGTAATTAAACCAGGGCCTGTCAATCAAAGGAAACACCTGAAATCTGGTAGCATCTAACTACGCAAGCTAAGGGTACTAACCAAGTCCATGACATCATTTCCACCCATGAAGGGGAGGAGCCCTCATATGTTTGGCTTCCAATAGTATTGAAGAGTTGGTGTAGTTCTCTGAAACCAAGCTAGCATGCATTTTCCTAGGTATATAAGTGAGAGAGAGAGAGGATACTTCTTGTATTTTACATGCAGTTATTGTAACGGAAACCATGTAAGGGTACAAGAAGAGGAAGACAACTTTTTTTAAACCTGGATATATTCCACATAACAAAGGAGTCCGATATCTGACTGATGATACTCTACCAAGTTCCAGTGTTGCATCTGTTCCAGTGACCAGAAGAATGGATGCAGACAAGTTCTCTCTCATAGCAGTGACAAAACCAACAAATGAGGGTCTCCAGTCAGTTCAGGCACCAGACTGTAATGGCACACCTGGGTCTGCAAAAATTCTACGACCATCATCCAAAGCAAAACAGGACCTGAAAGAGACAGAATTGAACGAGCACGATATGACACGTATCATCTGCATGGAAAAAAATGTTGAGATGTGGAATGATATCATTCATCGCCATGGTAATCAAGTCAACATATGTGAGAGACCAGAGTTCCAAATTGCTAATGAAAGAAAATGGGGACTTGCTTGGAAGCATACTATGATGTGTAAAAACTGCAGCTTTAAGTCACCAGAGTATAAGTTGTATGAGGAGATAAAAACAAACAAACCTGGGCCAAATCCTGCTGCTGTAAATATGATGTTTCAAGCTGGACTACAAGATACACCAATGGGCAACACCAGGGCTAGATACGTGCTTGCAGCCACTGACATTCCGCCACCTAGCAGAACATCTATGCAAAAGGCCTCCAACACTGTAGGCAAAGCAACTGTGGAGCTCAATGAAATGGACATGATAGACAAGCTGAAACTAGTCAGACAGGTTAATGTCATGCGTGGTGTTCAGCGTCCGGAGCAAATAAATGTTGCTTTTGACGCAAGATACAATGCCATTAGATTTGGACATGAAAAGAAACCTGGTCAAAGTTCACCGCAAGCTGTTGAAATTTGCCTGTGAAACTCTTA
Organism: Megalonaias nervosa; assembly: GCA_016617855.1. Classification (NCBI taxonomy): domain Eukaryota; kingdom Metazoa; phylum Mollusca; class Bivalvia; order Unionida; family Unionidae; genus Megalonaias; species Megalonaias nervosa. Next base: position 13,256 of record JAECUM010046141.1, read on the forward strand.
CAGAGAAGCAATACATTGTGGGAACTACAGTAGAAAACAAGCTGTGTTGGACTGGAGCATGGCTGAAGGGGAAAAGTTTTGATGTGCAATGTCCAGGAGGCCATGTTGACTGCACAGCAAATCTGTCACTAGCTGCATCACATTCTGAGTATGAAATGGCAAGAGAAATGGGAAAAAACGTTTGTACTGCAAGAGATTCTCATTAGACATGCAACAACAGATGGAGATGCATAGCTGCTGCTGGCTTCCAAGATGCTTACAACATTCTGCATCCAATGTGGAAAGTAGAAAGGCTGTCGGACCCCGTCCATTTGGGTCGTTTACTGTTCAAACGGTGTAATTCTGCAATATTTAGTGAAAACATGTTTCCAGGATTAAGAACAAGAGAAGGAAAAAGGCTGAAACAGAAAATTTTCAGCCAAGATATTAAAGCACGCTGCAGTTTGATCTTCAAGCAATTGATGGAGGACAATAGTGGTGATGTTACAAAAATTAAATGTCAACTTCCCCAAGTACTAGATGTCACTCTGCGCTGTTATTCAGGGACTGCTGAAAATGCCGGCATTATTCAAAGGTCTGTGGGGAAGGAAGTACTAACAGCTGGTGGATGCGATCAGCATACCTGGGCCCTCATCAAGTGACTCATCTAAACATGACAGAAAATGATAAGAATATCCTGCTAGAAGTTCTGAAAATGAAACTCTCCTGTGATGTTGTAGAAAGACTGCGACTGAACACAAACACACAGAAATGTGAGGCTGTGAACAGATCAATCAGTGTTTCATTACCTAAAAATGTGAACTATTCCAGAAACTTTGAGGTAAGAGTGCATTCAACAATACACAGACTTAATAACAGCCTGGGATCATCACTGAAAACAAAAGTGACACACCTGGGAGTCAAACTTTCAACAAGGACTCTGAGATCACTGGAGACAATGGATAAAGACTGCACTTACCATCAGTTATATCAAAAGAATCCAAAACCAGGCAACGTATTCTAGTAAGACGAGGAAATATGATACAGGCCCATCTGAGGTACAGGACTCAGCAAGGCAATAGGAAGTCTAACTACTGCAAAGGACTTCTAGACACCAATGGCGATCACTCCTATGCAGAGGTTTAGCAGGAGCCAATGGACACAGCAGATTGAAAAGATTATCTTAATTCCATGTGCAAAATGACAGTGCTCAAAGACACCATGAAGAACACATGGTGCAGAAGGGAAAACTGTAGTGGGGAAATCCGTAGGTAACACAACGCATGTTATAAGCAGCTGTGTTACTACCACCTGATGAGACCCATGGAGAGGTCGAAACAGTTTTCTTTGAATATGAAGACACAAATAAAGAAATTAAAAACCAAAACAAATAAATTCTAATATAAAATAACATGAAATGACTTACTAGCTGAATGAATGAATGAATGAATGAATGAATGAATGAATGGAAGGAAGGATGGAATGTATTTAAGACAGTACTGTCATACCAGCATGGTCTACTAAAATAAAGACCACTTTCTTTCTTTTCTCCTTCTGACTCAACACACCCATCCATCCATACTCTACAGTCACTATTATGTGCTGGCACTGAATTTAAAGATATTATCGCTGACAGGCTTTGAAAAAAATCCTCCATTGCAACTTGTATATGGTATAGGAATACATTGCTGCTAATAACAATGAATGTCAGCTCCAACCGATACCATTTCTGTGAATTTATGTCCAAAAAATTCATTTTTAAATTAAAAAAAGAAATTAATTAAAATTTTTTAAATTAATTTTTTTTTTATATTTTATTTATATTTTTTAATTATTACAGTCAATATACACAAGGTGTGAACATTTCATGTGTCTATCGTTAATAATAAACTTTTTATAGCAATTTAAAGTTTAGTCAATACTGCCCTGACAGGCAATAGAACGCAATTAATTTTACTATATATTCTCTACATTTGTTTCTCAGTACTGAACTTTCCACTGTGTGACAATCAGTACAAATCATATGTTAATCTAAAATACCTTCAAAAATGACTTCACGGTGAAGTTCTTGTCAAGGGTTCACCTACATTTT
>JAECUM010046142.1:0-17131 GCA_016617855.1 Megalonaias nervosa
ATATATATAATAGCATTTATTGTCATCTGCAAGTTAATTTGTGCGGTTAGTAATCATCATTATCGTTGCACTATATGCTTTATTTTCTTACTTCCATCTAAGGTACGGAAATGAAGCCAATAATAGTACAAACGAAAATATGTAATACCTGGCGCAATTTATAATAAGGCACACACTCATCTCAAACATTTTGTTTCAAAATTATCTCGATCGATTCATATGTAAATAATCGATGATGCGATCGGGAAGACGTTAAACACCTTGTAAGCGTCCTTCCGCTGTACTAAATATTTATCAGACATACTTTCAACAGGCAATAAAGTTAAACTTGTCTTCTTTCCTCATAAATAAATTCGAGTCTTATCTGACTAAAATTTATCTAGACTTCGCTGTAGATTGTGATACGTAACAGTCATATTATGCATGGGATAATTTACATAATAATTTAAAATTCCTGAGTAAGTTAAAGACTGTATGAAGTACCTATGAGAAAATGGAAATAAGATATGTAGTACCAAATGACCTAAATGCAAAAAGCCACAAAGTCAAGACTCTCCTAGATTCCGTGCCAGTGCAAAGTGTGGAGTTGTATAGCCAGCTGTCTGAATTTTGCCAGTGCCATTCTTAAGAATAAACATCAATTTGAATTTTCACACCTTCATGTCATACAAGCTTTTGTGTAAAAGACTCTGGCTTTTTCTCAAGATCTAGTCATTAAATATCGCAGCTCCCTCCAAGGTAAATCCCTTAAACCTTGCGGGAATATTTTATGCGAACAATCTAGACAGTACTGTAGTTTCCATGCACTTATCTCCAATAGATATAGGAATATTTTATCTCGAAATTCTAAGTCTAGAAAGTTGTATAAACTCAAGGCCAGGTGTGCTTAAATAAACATTGCAGAAACTATACGTAAACTGTGTAAAATAAGCTTCACTTTAATGCATACTTCCAAAAGTATATTTTGAATCACTGTCAGGAAATATGCCTTGAAGCCATGTGACTATAAACTCAATGACGATACGTATATAACTACACCTTGAAGCCACAAGACTGCATATTCAGTGTGTATATTCAGTGACATGAGATACAGCTTGATGCCAATAGACTGTATAGACTATGGTATGAGATACAGCTTGAAGCCACTAGTCTGCATACTCAGTCTCTCAATATCTGTGTGTGTGTGTGTGTGTGTGTGTGTGTGTGTGTGTGTGTGTGTGTGTGTGTCCCTCACATACATGAAGAAAATATTTACTTTTAGATTGAACAAAAACATGTGGCTCTGAAACGTCGCATGTTTCTTTATTTTCTTAAAGTTTTATTTTCTCTCTCATTTTCTCATGTTGGGGTCTAATATTTTTAAAAGACATGCTACTGTATTTTCTAAAGTATATCGAACTAATGAAGTAATGCTAAAACGTTTAATAATGTGTTCCATCGAATTACGTTAACAGTTGTAGAATAGTCAACAAAATGCTTCACTGAGAAGAAAATTAAATTAGAATTTAATCATCTCAGCCTATATGATTGTAGGTATAGTAAAATAATTTCTAACTGTATCTACAGTATATTTTAACATATACAGTATTTGTATACATATATACATGTATACAAAGTACCCTGGTAGGATGCCCTAAATAGTCAGCCCCATACAACCCTTGTATCTGATGAGAACTCTGGCATCATACACTAACGGTATCGATTGTTGTTCTGTGTGGTGCAAACTTTTGAAAGCGAGATGATGCAGACGGTTAAATATTTGTTCTTCGTTCATTTGTCGATGTTACAATGAATGTCATTAAAAGAGTATTTGAATATGTATATCTACATTTTGAAATACTGGCTTGTGATCATTATTACCGCAGCTGTTCAACAGATTACACCGAAGAGATCTAGTTCTCATTTTGTACGCAAATGGCATAGGTCAGGTGACGGGTACATTCTTTGAAATAAGGCGCAGTTAGAATTTAATTTTCCATTAACTTTTAATTACAGGTTTTATTCCTGGGCACTGCACCGCCAATGAGCTAAAACAGAACACGGAGTACATTCTGTTCTTGTCCAAGAGAGACGGCGGTTACTTTGAACAAACATCTGCAGCACGAAATACGACGGATATCAAACGGTTCCTGCAAGTCTGTGATCTCATGCTGAAGTATCCAGTCGGTAAGCAAATCACAATTGAAAACGACGACGACAAAAACAATAGAAACATCCTATAAAAACAATCAGAGCAACATTTTGAGGTAAAAGAACTGTTTGCAAAAATGGTGAATATTAAATTGGAAATAGAGGAGGAAGAAGAAGTGATACATATGCATAAATGTCACCGATTTCAGCAGCAGCAACAGTAAAGATACTTCCATCTTCGCCTCTTCCTCAACGTACTACGTATTTTCGGGGGTGGGCGGGGGCATGTATTAGTCAGCTATTAAGTTTTACAGATCAAGGCCAAAACATGTTTAAAGGCGAAATGTTGGTGGTGGTGGCATGTGCCCCGCCCCCATGTTTACAGTTGCCATTACTATTACTAAGATACGGCTACTAGTATTACTGATCTTACTACTAATATTATTACTGTTACTACTAATATTACTAATGTTACTGCTATTACTGATGTCATTACTAATATTACTGATGTTACTACCAATATTAGTGATGTTACTACTAATATAACTAATATTACTACAAATATTACTACTTTTAATACTAATATTACTGATGTTACTACTAATATTATTACAAATATTACTACTTTTACTACTAATGTTACTACAAATATTACTACTTTTAATATTAATATTACTGATGTTACTACTCATATTACTACAAATATTACTTCTTTTACTACTAATATTACCAGTGTTACGACTAATGTTACTACAAATATTACTACTTTTAATACTAATATTACTGATGTTACTACTAATATTACTACAAATATTACTACTTTTACTACTAATGTTACTAATGTTATTACTAATATTACTGTTGTTACTTCTAATAATACTACAAATATTACTACTTTTACTACTAATGTTACTACAAATATTACTACTTTTACTCTAATATTACCAGTGTTACTACTAATATTACTACAAATATTACTACTTTAACTACTAATATTACTACTGTTACCATTAATATTACTAATGTTGCTAATAACATTACTAATGTTACTTCTAATATTACCAATGTAGCTACTAATATTACTGATGTTACTGGTGTTAGTAATGTTACTACTAACATTAATACTTCTACTCTCATTGGAACACGAGAACCCTGACGATGGTGAAGATACCCATGACGATAATGACGAAGTCAGATGATGACCATGTCTGAGAATCATTGATAACAACCATCAAAATATGGATGGCTTCTTGATAAAGGACAGAAAATCTTTAGATACTAACATTCTGAGAAAAAATTCTTTATTACAATTACAGACTAGGAAAAACAGATGAAAACGTTTTGCATTAATACATGTACTTCACTAAAACGGGGTTCGCACGACGGAATTGTTTACACAGAAAATAAACATTTATGTAAGAACACTATCTGGATCTCATCAATCAACAAATCTGTGGACGACAAGAATAATACTTTTGCTGGTATCATTTCCTAGTCACAAAAAAAGGAAAGAGCCTGAAAGCCTCCAGAAATAATCCACGTTTCTCTCTCCTTCCATCACCCCATCAATAATTTAAACTCTTTAAATTCGATTGGAATTCAATGGTATCATTTCCTGGTAAAACCAGAATTATCGTGTAGGCTTACGGAACCAAAACATAAATTTGTCTCTTCTCCCCGCCCCCCCCCCCCGCCTCGTTAATCAAAACTCTTTATTTGAAAACACTGTTGAACAAACCTATAGCATTACGTTTGCTCGCAACGAAACCTTACGAGTCTTTAAGCTCTATGTATGTAATCTTCTCCTAACCATTTCATGTCCGGACTTCAACAGGTTGAAAAACGCTGTCATCGTCAGTACTAAATGCTTCACGGCCCATATAAAAATGACTAGGCATTGTCAGAGTGCTTTCAAGTTTCAAGTCAGTCACCCAAATAGCTATTTTAAAACCTACTTCTGTGGAAAGTATTACAGATAATTATCAACCAATCATAGTTGCCAAAACCTGCAAATGCTCAACGATAAGATAGCCAGTATATTGACTGGTTCCAAATATTTATTTAAGTACTTAGCGCTGTTACCTGTTTGGGAAGGACAAAATTTCTGTTATTCGTTAACTCTGCCTTGTTTTGATTATTTTTAAGACAACTAAGTTTTCAAAGCTAACATATCCACAGATTTTTTAATACAAATATTATTGAATAATAGCAAAAAAAATTTCTTTGAACTCGAATGACCGTTCTATCACAGTTATAGAACGAATTATTATTTCCTAACAAAAACAACAACAAAAAAACTAACATGCGAAAATTAGTTTGTGGAAAAGTGAAAAAATGGCGTATTATGTCGGATCGAAACAAACGTTCATTTTCTTCTCCATTAAGTCATTGTTGACCATTTTGTTGATCAATCCCTGGTACTTCTGAAAGTTTTAATGAAACATACAATGGTATATTAATGAAATGTAACGACGTAAAAGTTTCTGTTCGTACAACTTCATTAATGATGCCTACGAAGGTTGGCTCTTTAAACTGCTGACGTTCGTAAAGCTAATATGAATATATAAATTGAACAATATAAAGCATCGTCCAAATGTAGCATGATTTGATTTCACCAAATCCTGACCTTTAAACGCAATTCAGGATATTTGTCTGCAAGCTGGAAATATTTGTAATTTTGTCGTCTGCCTGGTCATGTTGACAAGATCTGGCATTTTTTACACGCACGTGTATCTGTCTGAACAGAAAGCGACACAGACCGACGAAATTGATGTTTGATTTCACTAATGTCAAGGTCATAACAAGTTTGTCGTAGACGATCTCACCGAGTCTTAGTCCTGAATGGCACAAAAGTTAGCAATAATGAGTCCCCTGATGTTAGATCTTTTACTTTGATTTTCATTATGCCCCATTTTGCCAATTACTTTTCAACCACATACAAAATGAAATTTTCTAGCTACAGTTTCGCGAGCTTTTCTAGGTTTCTCGTCCGGTATTATAAATATTTGTTGGACATTTTTTCTTCGCCGACGTAATATGTACCAAACACTCAACAATTATTTTGGGGTTAAATCTAAATTGTTTATTTTACTTTCTTACGCTATGATTCACGTCTCCTATACATTTAAAAATTCCCTCAAATCTAAAATAAATGTCATCTCTTCTATTGAGCATAAAGAAGCTCCTTACTACAAAGGTTAACCAAGTTTGAAGTTTTTATTTCTCTCTTGTCTGCTTCAATTTTTATTACCTCTAACATAAATCTGTCAGTGTCTAGATTATTATATGCAAATAATTAAAAGTATCTTGTTAAGAAGAAAAAGCGAGGTTTGATGAAATTGACGCTGATAAAACAGAATGGTAAATTACAGAAAACGACCATAAGAAAGACCAGGAAGAAGGTTGAAATTATAATTCTCGTATGGTTGTTCATTACTTTACTTCTTACGAATAGCTAAAATAAAATATGTAACAATATAAGGGTTATCTTTAATGCAATGTTTCTACAGATCACACGCTTACGTGCTGATGAAGAAGAATGTTTTGGACCTTCAATATATATTAGAGCTTATATACATTTCACGCACTAGTAATTAGTCTTTTGAGTTCTGAGAAGATTTTATATTTTCAGTAATTTTATTATTTTCCCTATGCTGTATGAACGTTCTTTTACACAATTTAAGGTATAAATTCAGACTTTCCAAACGTGCGATGTCAAGCTCCTACTATGTCACAGGATTGCGAAAGATATAATCCGTCAGTGGATAAGCCAGTACCGGTTGCACCGCCCTCACCGCCTCCAAAGCCCATTACACACCCGCCCGAGCATGTTGAGAATGTGCAGATGGCCGATAAAGGTAAGAATGCAGCAACTTAAAAATTGCCATCACCTTTAAATTTCATCTAGTCATTTCTATTGGAGGTGGGGTGCGTGGGACTAATATGTCAGCATTTGTCATCTGTAGGCATTCTACTTGGAAAGTAGTTAATATGGTGTTCAGCAGTTTATGCAGATTAAAATGTAATGCATTTTTCATGTCCTACCCGCCGACGTTCTCGCTTCCTCGAGAACAGTTTGAAAATGTTTAGGAGGTCGCATAATTTAATCATCTCTTGTCCATACCTGCCTATTCTCGTTAGGATGTATGGATATTTGTCTACCATCGTGTAGAAAATGCTTACAAATTAATAAAGGAACTCTGTGTTTTCAAGAGGGTACGAAAATTACAGAAGAACATACTGGATTTCTTTATTGTTTACACAAGATATGCCTTACTATCATGCATATTACGTTTGATAAATTACGCTAATTTATTACATCCTTTTGGTAAAACTATATTGATAACAGAAAGGAATTGTTCTTCTTCCACTGAGTTAACAATGACAGATGTAAGAAATAAAACTATTCCTTAAAATAACTTTGTATCTAGCCTTGGCAACAACAACCACATCTTCCCTTGATGCAGATTCAGCCAAAACATGACTCACCGAGATCTATTCGTCGAGCTCGTTTACTGACATTTTATATTTGCCATTTAGTGTAGACATGATGATTAGGAGTTGGATTTGAGAAGGTACGTTCTTACATTCCACCTGAAGTATGTTTCTTTAACGACAGGAATAAAAATATACTAATATTGACGTAAGCGATTAGATAGCTTCGTTTCGTTAACGATACTTATCACCCCTTTAACGATTTCGGCATTCCCCGGCTTCCATCGCATTCCAGCCAGCTGTAGTGTATGTCAACGGAACTTCAAAACGCGTCTACTTGATTGTGTCAGAATTTGAATTCATTAGAAAAAAAAAGATATCAAAGTAAGTCTAGTCCGACTAAAGAATATAGACTTTGGAAAAGTTTCGATATTGACTGCCAAATGTCTGAGATTCAATATTTTGTTTTGGGAGGCTTAGTTGAGTTTTAATAGAAGAACGCGTTATTCGACTATGAATTTCAGAGATTACAGTAAAAGTATTCAGTTTGGTGCCAGGTTGTTTTGAAATTTGAACACGAAGACTGATTCATTGTATTTCACTCTATCTTGTAAATGTAACCCATCTGAGCTTTTCAAATACAGCTTCATTTGGTGCTGAATAGTCTCCATCTAAAAGATATCTTGCTACATTTTGTCACGTTGTTAATACGTTTTAAAAGATAAGACGATAAATGCCTCGATATACTGGAATAATAATCAGAATGAGGTAACATGAATGAATTGTAGAAAGTAATTCTTGGTTTAAAAAATACTTAATTCATTTGAAATGAAATAACCTGAAGGAAATATTTGTTTTGGCTAATAACGTGTCGATATTATTCCTTTTTTTTAGGTTTAAACTTGTAAATTTTATGATAACGGAAACTGGACATTTTAAGGCAAGATGGGTGTTAAGAACTGAGTAAACTGAATGTCTGTTAAAAATCATTAATATAATAATAAATATGCCCCATTTTAGTCAAAATGATCCCCCCTCCGAAAATATAATGAAATCTCAACAGTATGAGATTACATATGTATGTCTGCCTATTCCATCGAATTCAGTTTAATTTAGAGTTCTCGTCTTTTTTAGATGCTGCACAGAAGCGCCAAATAACGACTACGCCTTCCGGAGCCGAGACCAACCATTTTCTCTCATTCCTTTTAGTATTTGCCATCGTGCTTCAAGCTCTTGTTTTCATCTGAATTTCATGACGAGTTGCTGACTTAGAGATGCATTATTATGTACAAATACTCTATTATTTACCCTGAAGTTGATATACCAAGCACAGGAATTATAAAATACGAAATTTTATTTGAAACAACTGAAGCATGTATGTTTTAATTCTTCAAGTACTTTCTTAGCAAAAACACGAACAGGTTTTTATTGAAGGAATAAGATTTAAATACCGTAATAAAGGTACGCAATTAAATTACTAAATTATCGTTTATTCCTACATAAAACAAAAATTAGAATTTATGTCTAAACAAATGTCTTTAACCAATTTTTATGCTTAAAACGTTTGTATTAATTTTTTTTCTCAGAAAAACAATAATTTTGGCACTGCAAGCAGGAAGCTATGACAAAACTGTAATAATATTGAAAGCATCTTTATTACGCGTGTGTGACTATATATTTTATAACAGTAACAAAAAACAACAACAACAACAACAACAACAACAACAATAATAATAATAATAATAATAATAATAATAATAATAATAATAAATAATAAATAATAATAATAATTTCTTGCTATGTATTATAGTCCTTCAGTTTTCTAACCTTTACATTTCTAATTATTTTCGCCCTTTTTCTAATATGGGTTTGGTCGCTATTTGCATATAAATCAAATAAAATATGTTTATAAACATTTGGCTGAATAATCAAAGCTAGGAAATTACTTCTACCACTTGAAAAAAAAAATAAACAAAAAAACAAAAAACAAAAAACAAAAAAAAAACCAAAAAAAACCAAACAATCAAACAAACAAAACAACAAATTTCCTTCAATACTTCTTCGGTTTTAAATCAAAACATACCCATCCTCATTTCGATATGCATTTGAGACGGAGGGAGATAAAAAACAAAAACAAATAAATAACATCAATGTATGAGTATGAAATAAGTTCTTCTGATGAGAAAGTGGGAAAAGAAGGGAATCCCGACGGTGCAGTACTTTTTTCAAATCGTTTTCTATCACCTCAAATGGAATAGAAACTTGTGCTTTTATTTACTTACTTTTCTTTCTTCAGATGTTTAAATCTTAAATATGTAAAAGTGAGTGTTTCATTTGCTAGTATATTGTATAAGCTTGCATGTCGTATGATTAACATTATGCATTGCAATATATTATAATTTTATTCATGATATAATTTTGGAATATAAACAAGAATTAATATTTGTCAAATTCTTATATTTATTTCATTGGCTAATATTTGCTCGAAAGAAAAGAAACGGGAAAGGCTGCCATTAATAGGGAACAGTCGATATTTACTATGGGTGAGGGTGGGTCGATGTAATTGAATATCGTACTGCGCAGAAATGAGACAAACGTATGAGCGCCAGTATATGAGTATTGTACAGTGTTATGAGATAAATAATTTAAGTGGGCTCTACTTCAGTCAGAGTATGGTCTACTCTTAGTCTTGCTCTAAGAATGTGTACCCAATACATTTTGGAATGAAAAATAAGAAAGAAAAAAAAGCACCTTCCCGTAGTTATTTACTGACACTTCTTAAGATTAATTTCATTCCTTTCTCCTTTATATCTTTAGTGCAGTTCTCACCCGTACGCCACTGTACAACAACGCTTCCTTTCCACAAATGAGTGACGATTGATACATATGATAAATAATTTTACTGAATTCTTAGCTTTAATTCATTCTCTGAACAATTTTATCACATCATATTTCATTGGTGCTTTAAATAACTAATACCATATGAGAACCTTAAAGAGAAGAAAACTTTAGGGTGTGGTAAAACTGAATTTTTTTTCCCGCATCGATCCTTAAAAACTGGCTTGAATTGTATCGTTTAGATGTTTAATTTAACAATTCCTGGTTGTTCTAGGATTGTTGATTATGCAAGAAGGATGAAGTAAAACATAGAGCAGACTCGCTAGCACAAAAATTTGAAAATGTCGACCAACGTGAATTCTGGAAGCAAGTTAAACAAAGTACTACGACAACTTCCAATAAACTACCAATCTGCATTGATGGGAACCATGGTCAAAATAATATATGCAACATGTGGAAAAATCATTTTGAAGACTTACTCAATAGTGTTAAAAACGATTCGAATAAGAAGCGTGTTACTTCAGCATTGAATACCCCTTCTGCTCATATTGAGGTAATCACATTATCTGAGATCCAAAATGCAATAACAAGACAAAAAGGTGGTAAATGTCCAGGATCAGATTTTTTATATGTGGAACATTTTAAATTTTCAGATACTAGACTTCATGGGCTATTAATGATTTTATTTAATTGTATGTTTGTGCATAACTTTGTACCAGATGATTTCACAAAAGTTACAATTATACCGCTACTAAAAAGCAAAATTGGTAACCTGGCGGACAAAAATAACTACAGACCTATAGTTCTTACGACTATTATCTCAAAAATATTTGAATGCATCATACTGCAAAGATGTGAAGTCACAATCTCCGATAATCAGTTTGGTTTTAAAAAGAAGCATTCAACAGATTTATGTCTATATGCCTTTAAGGCAACCGTCAGCTATTATGTAGAACATGGCAGCCCAGTATTTGCATGCTTTTTAGACGCTAGTAAGGCATTTGATAGGGTCAATCATTGGACACTTTTAAAAAGTTGCTAGATATTAAAATACCTGTATACATAGTTCATACTTTAGTTAACTGCTATGGCAAACAGTTGTATTATGTGCGATGGGGAAGTGTAATATCCAGCGCTTTCCATGTAACCAATGGGGTGAGGCAGGGAGGTATTCTTTCCCCTTTGTTATTTAATATATACATAGACGAGTTAAATCGTATACTGGGCCAGTGTTACGTAGGGTTACGTCTGCTACCAAATGTGTTGTTTCTTAACAATTTTAGTTTTGCTGATGATATGTCACTGATAAGTCCTTCTATCACAAGTTTAAGGAAATTATTGAAGATATATGAACAATACGCATTAGAGAATGATATCATCTATAATACACAAAAATCAGTATGCATGGTCTTTCAGCCAACTTCTTTTAAATTACCATCACCTCCCCCTGTACATCTTAACGGCAATGCTCTTACGTATGTCGACAGTTATATGTATTTGGGTCATATTTTGAAATCCAATCAGTCAGATAATGAAGATATGATGAGACATTATCGATATTTGTGTACTCGAACAAACATGCTTCTACGCAAATTTAAGAATTGTTCATTGAGTATCAAAATTAGATTATTCAAATCTTATTGCTGCACTATGTATTGTGCTCCACTGTGGACAAACTTTAGTGAATGTATGAAAAGAAAACTAGTAATTGGTTATAATAACAGTCTTCGTTTTCTATTAGGTCTTCCAAGATGGAACAGTGCCTCCAAAATGTTTGTAAATTATAATGTATTCAGTTTTGAGGAAGTAATGAGAAAGTATGTATTCTCAATGATAACAAGACTATCTAATAGTGAGAACTGTATATTGAAATCACTTTGGAACTATGACATTCATTTAAATTCTCATATTATTAGTAGATGGAACAAATTACTCTTTAAATGTGCCACTTAATTTCATTCTTAACAATGCTGGGCGCAGTTAATTGTTGTAGATGTATCTGTATACTTGTACGTATGATATATATGTTATTTTATGTTTACAATGTTTTACTTTATATCCGTATTTTAATTTAGATGTATGGACTATGTAGTCTGAAATAAAGAATTCTTATCTTATTTTATCTGTTGTTGGTCAGGTTTTGTTGACCCGTATCAGCATTTTGTGTTGTTATTCTTGTTTTATTTCACACAAATATATACCAAAATCCGTATCAGCCTCCGATAGATCTGATGCTGAGCCCAGGTACCAGGAATGGATTCTTCTAGCTTCAACCTATCAGCCCCAGAGAATACACTTTAACATGAAAGTGATAGCTTTAAGGCTTTTTCTGTTCCTTCTTATAAGGCATTATTAATTACTCCTTTTTTTCTGAAACGATAACTTTATATTTTGTCTTAGCAACAATGGCATGCAGACGAAACCTTGTTAATAAGTAGTAGCCCCTGGGCTATTTGAATTAAACATATTAAAGCCTTGACTGGGCATTCATGTAATCCTCTTGGCTACGGATCGAAATTTATCGGACAATGGTGTTTCTAACATTAGAAGCTGCACACCTTTATTTTGGCCGTTATATCATGATAGTGCACATGTAAAGTGTTGTGTACATCATGATTCAGGACAGACATGAACGGGAAATAAACAATTTCCGCTCTCCATGTTTCTCATTTCTAGACCAATGTTTTCTACACAATAAAGAATGAGTTAGAGACGGAGAAGATTTTAAACTTGTATCTGACACCTAGTTTATATGTTCACCGTCATTGACTCATTTCCGTAATTGTAATAATATGTTTTGGTGCCATGATATATCTAAGAGGCCTCTACAGTAAGTATTCTAAATTGCATGCGTACAGTTCTGATAAAGATTCTATCTTTTCTGATAAACTTCGTGCTTAAGAAAAGAAATAAAACTCAGAGATCATTTGGGTGTAATGTCTTTCGCCGTCATACTAGCTCAGCGACAAGTGAATTTACGAAGCACTGCAGTATATAGAACTGAGGCCTAAAGAATTTGAAAGATATCTAATTAAATTCAGTTTGTTAAATATCCTTTTATTAAATAAATAATTAAGTGGGCTCTACTAAAATCAGAATATGGTCTACTCTTAATCTTTCTCTAAGAATGTGTACCCGATACATTTTGGAGTGAAAATAAGAAAATAGACCTTCCCAGGTGTTTTGATCAAAGACCAAATATTCCATAAAATGAAAAATTTCACTAGCACTTAAAGTTTAAATTTTGTCTTACGAGTTTCAAATATTTCAAGCTGAATACTGCAAGTTCATCATTCGCTTTATATGTTTGCTTGTTACGTTTCCAATGTAACAAATAATTTATTATTCGAGCAGCAGAGAGGATGAACAAGCTTGCTTGAATTGTCTTTGTTTGAAAAATAAAGGTTCATACAAAAGCTGAAAATACAAGGTCAGTAACGTCAAAGTGAAGCCTCTAACCGACCGAGAGTTTCTCTAATTGGGTTAACTCATTTTGTTATTTTTATCGCTGACGTTTTATTTTCATTTTCTTTATGCGTGTATATTTCAATACCCGGACACTCACTGCTGGTCGTTCATCCTCTCTGCTGCTCTGGTTTTTATCCAAAGATTTTATCAAGACCTATACGATACCTCGACCTAGGATCGTGTAAATTTATTGTGATAAATCCGTGTGGGGTAGCTTGCGCTTTTGAAAAGAAGTTTTTGAACTTAATACTGTCCATATCTCCTGAACACCATGTCTGATGAATATTTCGCAAAGTAAGTGTAACGACTCCAATAAACACAACTAAAACATTACAATTGTCTCTGATCACTTTAGGTATTTGTGTATATCGCTGAGTAACATATATAATATCAGTATTTTTGTGTCTGCCTCGAGTAAATATCCGAGCTGGATTTGATTGTTTGTCCAGCATCACATCATCGTATACTTCAAGATTATTAATAAATCCATCGAGGTCATCTACAGATGGCGCTTCATCAATATTGGTAATAAAATCAATAATATCATTACCGTCCTCGTCCAATTATTTTGCGTTTTCATTAAAATCTTTAAGTACTTCATAACATCTCTGATCATCTACAGATGGTGCCACTAAATATAACCTATCCCACATGAGCCATCTCATTATCAGATTAAGTAATAATTGCGTCTTACCAGACCCATATGGTCCAATTATTATCATCCTGATAGAGTTTGGTAGCGCTGAATGATGCCTGACTAGTTCCTGCTTTCGTGTCGCTGATAAATCAATGACATCCATGTTGTACAAATATAATAAATAATATGGATTATATTGCCTTCGATGCAGAACATCCACCCCCACCAGTGGATTAACAACAATAATAAAAAAAATAACAAGCGTGCACTTACAGGCAAGTGTGTGAAATGTGGTACAAGCAAATACAGATTTATTTCGTCCTTGATGAATATCAAGGGTGGTGATATAGCTGCTTCATTGGGAAAATTACCAGCAACTCCATGGCCTAAATATTCTGGTGAGAAACATCTTCCTGGATATAATTATTGTGGTCCTGGAACCCGACTTGATATCAGACTTGACGAACGAGATCAACCAAGACCTGGAGAGTATCCGATAAATGCAATTGATCAAGCGAGTCACGTTCATGATGTTGCGTATAAAAATAAGGATTTACAACAACGACATATTGCAGATGTGAAGTTGATTCACGCGCTGAATTTCATAAAAAGTAAATCTCTCAGAGAAAAACTTGCTGGCTTTTTAGTAAAATCTGCAATGAAAGGTAAACCATTCATAGGGGCTGGTAATTAATCAACTAATTATTATCATAATAATGCAATAGATTTATTATAGCCCAAGAGAATATTGGAGAGGTAAAGCAGCGATTAGTAAACTTGCTGATGCGGCAAATGTCTCAGGTTTTGTTGCTGCAAATTGGTTAGCACAACAGGCAATATGGCAAATTTATCTACCACCACTTAAAAAAATTCAGTACGCACATTTTGATGTCAGCGCTACCAATGAAGTTCATGAAGCAGATATTTTGTTTTTTACCTCACGATATCATTGAAATACGCAGACGTCAATCATGCACATACAAATACGCGTTAACTGTCGTTGACGTTGCAAGGAGATATAAAGAAGCAGAATCATTATCAACAAAAACAGCAGTTGAAGTTGCATCTGCGCTTGAACGAATTTATCAGCGAAGACCCTTGCGATGGCTACAACTGCTACAGATTGATCCTAGCAAAGAATTTCTTGGTGCAGTATCATCTCTGATGAAAAAACACAACGTTAAAATCAGACGAGGACACACTGCAATTCATAATGATCAGGCAATCGTTGAACGATTTAATCGAACACTTGCTGAGCGGTTATTTGGATATCAATATGCAAAGGAAATATCCACAGATAAAAGATCTCGTGAATGGGTTGCAAGATTACCAAGTGTGATAGCTGCGTTAAATAATGAGATTACTCGTGCAACTTCTATGAAGCCTGCCAATGCGATCACAAAGAAACATATACCAATACAACGACTTGACTCTTCCTCTCAACCAGTACTAAGTAATGTGACTGTCAGATACTTATATGAACCTGGTGAACTTGAATGGGGTAAAAAAAGAGCAACTGATCCTATTTGGAGTGTGACAATACATAAAATTTCCAGCATGGTAAGATCCACTAGTAGACCTGCAATCTACAGACTAGATTCAACTGTTCCTCAACGTGGTTTTGTACGCGAACAATTACAAGTAATTCCAGAAGACACACAGTTACCACCGCGTTCACTTCTGTAAACTGACACCCCTACGTCGATTGCACTCAAGACAGGTTAGCATCTCATTTTCGCGTGTGTGACCAAGAAAGACTACTATTACTTTTATCCACGGTAAACTGTCTTGGATTATTATTCAAATACTGCCACAACATATTACAGTTACAGCTCGCACAATGATTATTCTGTCGTTGTTTCGATGTCATAATAAATTCAGCATTGATATCAAAGTCTCGTTTATTTATTTTTTTTTGTCACATTGTTTATAGCCAAATAATTTTTTGTTGACAACTTCGTCCATGACATCGTCAACGTCTACATTATCATTGTATATCATAACCCTCCGCAGTTGAGATATTCTTCTAACTCGAGACACCGCGAGATAAACTAAATTTGACCACTCGATCCGATCATCAATAATCCAAATATTTGTATCCGAGATAGTTAATCCCTGTGACGAATGAATCGTTATAGTGTCCACGGAGTTTTGTCTATCGTTAACTCGATCTCAACAGCACTGACAGGAACTAAAACAATATCATTTAATACAAGATTTTGTTTTTCATCAGTTCCTGGAATCTCAACTTCAATATTCTGTCGTCGAGTATCTGCTGGGCAATAACATAATGGTACAGGTAGATTTGAAAACTTTTCTTTATGTAACAGAAATAACCTCTCTTGCAGTGTATCACGAACTATCTTTCTACTTGCAATTATCAAATCAGCAGGTTCCCACAAATTCCAAAAATCACTCATCGTAGTTTCTGAAATTACTTCACGCATTATCTCACGCTGAATCTTGTCTGGCTGCAGTCTAATTAACCTTTTAAACTCTTTTAGCGGTTCATCAATAGCTCTATGATCATCAGGTATTTCTTCGTAATAATCTACAAATGTTTTTAACCATTCCTATGGAGACTGTCCAACAAAAGGTGGCGGTTGACCATGATCGCCACATATTATCACAGCAGTATTCTTTGTCAATAACCAATCAAGAAATATTCTTAATACATCTAGCGACACCGTGCATATTTCATCACAGAAAATAATTTTAGGAATGTATTTCTCACCCATTCGTTCAGGAGTCCATGCGTCTCCACACCATCTGAAGAAACTATGATAAGTTTGAGATTTTACTCGTCGTTCGATTATCTCTCTGGCAAGTCTATGTGTTGGTGTCAAGACAACCATATCTTAATAATTAAATAATTCAATCGCACGCGTTGTTTTACCTGAACCACCACACCCATTGAGGTAAACAGTCTTATGTCTGGCCACAGGATCATAAGTAGTATTATATTACCAGGTTTCTATCTCAAAGACCTTTTTTTATACCCTTCCAACCTCCTAACAAATATAATTTACCTCTATGAGAGACCCTAAAACTCCCACCCCAAACGATTTACACAAAACTGAAACCAGGTTTTGAGCTCAGATATAATTCTATAACTTTACACTAATATATAACATGCATACCTAGACTTTGTAACAGATGTTGTCTAATCAATACGTCTAGCCGTTGCGCAGTATAAAAAAATCAATATCTCTATGACAACCGAGCAAGGTAACTGCCTTTGTCATACGGAGATGTGTTTAACTCAATCACATGATTAGAATATTCGAGAATCGCCCACACGGAAAATTAATACGTTAAAGTGTCTCAAAACGGTGATGAGATTTTTTAGATAATTAATTTTCAGAACAAGTATATATAAAGTGGTCAAATTCTCTCATAGTCATTGCGTGCTGTACTTTCAAGGGAGAGGAGTATTATACCGGGTGAATCAGGTAAGTGATATTATTTTATACCTCATCACCAATTATCAATGTTTCTACTGTTGATATTAGAAATATTTCATCATCACGATAGTAGAGACTAAACTTTACTTTACCGCTCACACAGCGACGAGACTCAAATAAATCTTTTATTTGTGGTTTGTTAAGAGAATATTTTTTGTCG